>VYZQ01059892.1:1782-22105 GCA_013400655.1 Mystacornis crossleyi
TTAAACTTGCACCGAATTCTTTATTCTTGGTGCCTCCCAAATTTGCCTTCTGACTTTGTGCAACTGTTGTACATTGTATAGTTGTCAAAGCAGAAGTGGAATGTATGAAAAGCTGGATAATTGTAAGTTGGGGCATATGGCACTATGGAGAATGTAGGGGTTAGCAGGAAGAAGGGGGTTTTGTTTTGATTTTTTTCAAGAGTCCGGATATGATCAAAGCTTTTTCCGGTGGGCAAAGAAAATATCCCTTGTTTATCCGTTTCTTCGCAATTTGAAAAGTTGCTCGCTCTTTATTTCCTCCCTCCCTTTTCTTTGGGGGGTATGGGGTGGGGAGAGAAGAAGAGCAGAAGTTATGCTTAACACAGATTCTTATTTACATGACAAATAATAGACCTTCCTTCTGGTTCTCTTCTTGTGTCCAAAGAAAATACATTCTCAAATAGCATGCATGACATTGAGATTTTCACAAAAAGAGCACTGAAATGAGCTAGCTGCTGCGTAAACATGTCAGGCTTTATACCTCACACGCATTGAAATGACCAGCACAGTTCACTCTTCTCAAAGGTATTGCTTCAAGCTGATTGCTGACTCAAGACAAGAACACAACTCTGGTCACAGTGAGTTTCTGAGTATTTTCTCTGCAGCTGCAGGGTATAGAGGGTTTTCTGTTTGTTTTGCTTTTTTCCCCCCTCTTTCATATGAAACCTCAGATTCTGGAGTACAGTTTGGCAGCACCAGGCTGAAATCGCTGCCAGTTTCCTAGGGTACAGAATTTCTAATAATACAAAGCCCTGACTATCTTCTTGCCCAATAAATAATCAAAATTTTGTACCACAATCGTCCTTAAAAAATATGACTTCTTGTTTTTCTCTCTCGGTTTCAGCTAATCCTTTCTGTCAACAGTTTCATCTGTAACAAGCCCGCCTGTGACACGTTAGGTCCCAATACATCTCTCAACAAATCCCCCGTGCACGGCATGGTTCACAAAGCACACAGGTTGCAAAAAGGGCCACAGGGACAGATTCTCTCTCCTCTACTGGGATCAGAAAGGCTGTGCTTTCCGATGGAAGATGCTCATCAAAGGAGAGGCCAGGAGAGGCAGCACACTGTCAGGGAAGTCCCAGCTCACATATCGCATTTCTGGTGCATAAGCAGAACAGAGTATTCGTGATATTTGTATTCCTGAATGGGTCCTCTGTCAGGCTGAATTATTGCTCATGTGTTTATCACTGTCATGCTGGAAAGCTGATCCAGGTGATGTTTGCTTCATACTCAGCAATTTTGAACAGTGTTTTTCTGGCTCTAAGGGCTGGCATTGTATGACTTGCTCTTTAGGACTTGCTCTGCTTTTTTTCCTCCCCTCTTCTGTCCCTACTTCAATTTTGCACTTCTTCACTTTGTTCAACATATCAAAAGAACATGCATGAGGTGGTAAAAACAGGATGTATCATTTTCACAAGCAGTGCATTATCAGAGGCTTCCTGTGGGAGAAGATATTACCTCTCCTGCAAAATGCTATTACACGGCGTGGCTGCTTCCTCCCACTTTCTCAGGGAAACAGTCCCATTTTCATTTCATTGACAAGGAAATGAAAAGTGCCCTCAAATTCACTGTAGAGACACTTGACACCTTGGGGGTTGTTTTTTTTATCTTATCTGGCATTTTAAACAAGTTCACACAGTCTGCTGGACTTCTCTGAAATCTGTTGTCAAGCGCCAAGAGTTTCAGTTCACTCAACGGCCTGAAGTGCTTCAAAAGCTGGTCTTGATGAGTGTCAAACTGCTAATAACTGAGAGAGACCACAATGGCCATGAAATCATACAATACAGAGACTCTAATTTTGTCTTCTGAGATGTCCGAGAAACAGCGTGCCTTTGCATATACACATTCCCAAGTAGAAAGGCAGAAAACATTTAACTGAGGGTACTTTGAAAAAGATATAGTCTGCTATTCAAAATTTATTCTGTTTTTGGAGTGATTAGATGGGGCAGCAGAATGACACAGCTCACATGTTAGCTGACACACTACACAATTCTATACTCTTCCAGATTTAGCATCTCGTATCATCTCAACAAATACTAATTATAAAAACTACTTACCCTTAGTAACTTCTCAAACAATTCTATTATTTACTTTTTAAAATTCTATTTATTTCTATTATGTCTGATGTAGTTAGTTAGTGTTACAACCAGTTGAAACACCCGACGTATAATTTATAAAATTTCACCTTGGGCACTCCGCTGAAGTGCGGGGATTGTCAAATCTCCACGGCACATCTGCGCTTAAGTAAATACTGTTGTAGGCACTTCAGACAAATTTTCACACACCAGTCTATTAATGTTGTTTCCTACATATGAAACTCCCAAATGAACCAGAGGCATTCATTAATAATTTTTGCATTAATGGGCAGAAATTTCTTCAAATGGACTCTATAAATCTTCAAATACTTGAAAGATAAATAGTTTGCTTTTTTGTAATAAAAAAAGACAAAATTTCGTGTTTGATGAAACACTTGGACCTAATTTTATTTAGGAGTATATCAGCACTTGTACCAAGCACAGATGGGAATACGTATGTATTTATTTTATGCTCCCTTTTCTATGTTCATAGCAACATAAATTTGCATATATTGTATAATTGTAACTAAATTTGAGAACCATTCATCTGGGAAAAAATGCAAGGAAGACCCACATTTCTGAATGGATGTTAATTATCTGGGTAAAAACAATTAGGCCACAGCCACCCTACCTACCTTGTAATTAGGTGAGATCCTAAGAAGGAAAAAAAAAAAAAAAAAAAAAGAAAGAAAAAAGCAGGAAAAAAGTAGGACAAGAAAAAATAGGGCCATCTGAACAGATTTTCCTGCCAGCTTTCAGCATGGCTGGCCAATCAGCAGTCAGCCAAATAACTCAAAAAGTAAACAGGAAAAAGTTAACTCAGATTATTTACTAACTGTTCAAAAAGACCGTAACAGTAGTGAAACCACACAACTCTTCCTCTCATCCAAGTAGAGAAGCCAGCATATGCTATTATTTCAGGGGTATACTTTTCTCCTTGAAAAATAACCCTGCCTCACCTAATAACTGGGTTTATGTGTTTATGGACAGTAAGTGCAGCTGAATACAGGCACAAGTGTAACTTTTTTAGATGAAAATGAAAGCAAAAAGATCTACTTAAAGCCACCTTGTAAGTGAATCAGATCTGCTGGAAGAAAACAATAGTACAAAAAACAAACAGAAAAATTGCACAAATTCCTTATAACAGTCAAAAATTTTGGCTTCTCAAGGCATCTGGTCATCTAAGCAAGTCCACTGGGACCACATGGCATGTAAACAAATTAACATTTTATTTAAATGTCAATCAACAAGATCTTTCCATTCAAAACCAGGTCAGCTGCACTGGCAGCTGTTAAAGTGGTGACACTCCTGGCTTACACAGATGCCTGGGAGTTGGTGGAAAAACCATTCTACTTTTAAAATATCCTCCTAGAAGCTTACAGTTTAAACTTTTCAAAATCTGTACCAGAAAATGTTACAGTAAAGTTTCTTGGGACAATCCCAATTGTTTCCTCCATCCTCTTCTCATTCAGAATGTTGGAGGTTAAAACCCAAACTCTTCACTCCAAACAGCAACCAGTGCAATTTTCATCATCACTCTGTACTACTTAACCATCATTCCCGTAAAGTACTTTAGACATAGTTTTACAGGCCAGTGACATCATGGAAACTCTCCAAGAAAAAAGGGAAAACACTGGCATAAAATGCTGATCACCAGATCAGAGGAAGCTTGCAAAAAATTCTGTTGGATTACTCCCTGGAGTTGTTGATATTTGCTGAAAGGTAGCACCTCATCATTGGGGCAGTGCAGAGTGATTCCAGGATGCCAGGCAGGTAACACCATATGATGGCAACAGAACAGCAAGGGCCATCAGAATGAACCACCAGAAAACCTTTGCTGAAGGTGGCACATGAAAATACAGGATGAAACAAGCTTTGAGGGCATACTTGGGAGGAATATGGGGGAAGGTGGTAGGGTGAAAGGAGAAAGAAAATAAAGCCACAAAGCCAGGTAAATACTTTTTTTTGGTCTTATCTTTAATTGTTTGTCAATTTTTTTGGTGGTTTCACTTTCTTTCAGTATGAAAAAACAACACTGAACTTTGCCAAAAACAGTCTTGATTTGTTACAAACTGCAAAGAGCTCACACACAAACACTCCTATTCTTCCTCTTTGCCATGTGAAAACTTGTATACATGATCAAGTTGCAGGTGATAAGTAGTAAAGAATAACAAAATCAGGTCTACTTCACTGTGAGTGAACAAGTTATGCACATAATCCCCTTCCAAGATATTCTTCAGCACAATGTACAAGAATTTAAAAAGGTGTTACCCATGACGGTTCTCCTAATACCTTTAATTAAAACACTACCAGAAGTTATAATGAAAAAGGATTACTTCTTTTTTAATACACTAAAACCTCAAGCTCCTGTTATTTTACATTCTGGTAAAAAGGAAATGAATAATGAAGCCACATTTTGGGATTTAACATAATCATAAGATTCTCAGTTAAAGGGCAGGAAAGAGGTTTCATTTTAAAATTTCCTTTTAACAGATACAAGCTTTATGTTCCTTTATTATTACAAATACGCTAATTTAAAATGTCACCCTTTTAAGCTCCCAACATTTGTTAACAAGCTGCATCTTTCCTCTGCCCCACTACAAATGACAAACACAGGGTGCCACTGAATGAAAAGAAACTAGTTAATAATTGGCCTTATTGTGATTTCTGGCTGCCTTGTAACAGCCTTCTGGATTTCGCTCTGAATGCAAAATGCCTAATATCGTCAAGTTTTCCTGGTGATCAGCATGCTAACACGTGACTACTTACAACAAAGCTATTTACTGTTTGCAAACTCTCCCACTCCCTTCTGACAAAAGCATTTTATCATTTCCTGGATAAAAGCTGGGATACGGGGGCACAGCAAGATGAAGGTCAATTGACTCCAGGATTCCTGCACGCCCGTGTGAAAAGCCGGCAGGTCCACCCACTACGGGTATTCATTCAGCACTTGTTAGCATTTTATTGGGTTCAGAGAATCTCCCCGCTGACTTCAGTAGCAGCTGTAGGAACCGTGGTTGCCCCAGCCTCCAGCTCTTTGCTCCGGGAATGGGGATGTCAGCTGGTGCTGTCTGCCCGAGGTGACGATGCCAGGTCCTCCACCAAGGCGAGGACGGTGGCCATGCAATGAAACGGTAACAGGTTTATCTCTTCTCTTTCACACAACTCCCACCTTGTGATTTCAGCAAATAAACCAGACACTGAGCTCCTTCACCACACAAGACTGATTCCGAGAGCCATATCCTCTTCTGCAATCAAAAAAATCTTTTGATCTCCCTGATCACATTATCAAAAACTAAATTATGACAATCATATACAAAGGCAAAGACTTAAGCAAAACTCTGCAAGTATTTGTAACTCTCTGAGCTTCTTTTAATGCATAGCTACTGTATGTAATTTCTGGGATCTGGAAACTGCAAAAACTTGGCATTGGTTTGTTTGGATTATTATTTTTTTGATGGAAACTGGTTGTTTGGATTCTTTCTTTGTTTCTGTCAACTAAAAAGCCAAACTGATATCCCACTATGAAGCAGCATACTGATGCTGACATCCATATTATCCATTACAAGATCCACTTATCAAAAATCTGGTACCTAAACAACTGAAGTAAAAGACAGAGGTAGAAGATTATCTTCTGTGATAACAAGGCAATAGCATACCTATCTGATACTTGTTTCATAAAGTATTTGCTAACAGCAGAGAAAAATCCTGAGTTTAGATCCAGATTCTTGATAAAGATGCACTTATTACAGATCTGTCCCATCCAGTTCCATTCTTCCTGCAGAGCAGAGCTCACCTCTGCTGAGCATGAGAAAACAGGGGTTTCCAGAGCCTCACTGTAACTTTGAACAACTTAGGCAGATGTTTTACAAGAAAAAACCAAAACCACAGCCCCTTAAGATTTTTCAGACGCTTGCTCAAAGCATGAGCTCTGCTTCCCAATTAAAAAAAGCAACAACAGCATCAACAACAAGCCACCAGGAACTGTGGAATAACAAAGCCACTGTTCTAAAAGGATTTAATGTATGTAGGCTTTAAAAATCATACCTTGATAATTCTGCAACGCAACTCCAAAGAAAGCTTGAGTGTAACTGTGCCACATGAAGACCCAGGTCATACTTGGAGAAACAAAACCTGATTTAAGATTTAGCAGATCAAAATAAATTTGGGATCTAACTGCAGTTATCATATAAGACAGAATATAAATTCATTAGCACTGCCAATATATTTTGCCCAATTGCTCTGCCAGGTCATATCGACCTGGAAAAAGGAGTCTGCATATGTGTGCATATCTGAGTGCATTACACAGGCACCTCTTGGAGAAAGAACAGCTATGCAGGATTGATGGCTACGGACAGTATTTCTAATGGCCTTTTTAATTGGCACTATGATGATTAATTGAGGCCTTCACAGAACTCCAGGACTGCTCATTACCACACAGCATGGTGTCCCAGCTCACTGTGTGGGTGACCGTTATTACTAAATAGTCATCAAAACATGAGACACTGATAAGATAAATTTTACACAAATCTATGAACCCCAGAAATTAAAGCCTACTACTGAGGCAGCTGGAAAATTCTGTTTCCTCCTTAATATATTATTTTAGCAGTGCCCATATGCTCCCAGGGAGCAGAAAAGGACTTGGGAAAGGAATTGAAAACAGGCTACACATGTAATAAGGATTAAATACTTCATGCAGTATTACTTGCCTTTGCAGAAGTTGACATTCACTCATGGCTACACACAGGATATTGCAATTACCCCCTCAGACAAGAGCCAACCACATGGTTACTGCACACCTGCAATTGCTGGGAGAGAAGCAGGTGTGCTCAGGAATGGCCATCAAATACCTTAACTATACTGGACCCGCATGACACTGCGCTGCCGCCGCCGCCACTGCTGCCACCTTTCCCCTGCAGAAATGCTGATGGGCTGCTCAGCGTCCAGCACCCAAGGCAGGGGTTGGCTGAGGTGCTGACCCGCTGCTGGTTTCCTGACAGCCATGAACCCACTGCAGCAGGTGTGTGGGGCGGGGTGGGAGGCAGCAACTTTGAGAGGACCTTGAGGGTTTCTGCTTTCTCCCTTTAGGTTTATACAGCTCTCACCTGGCTGTGGAAAGGGACCTGGGAGTTCTGGTCGACAGCAAGTTGAATATCAGTCTGCAGTGTTCCCTGTGCCAACCACGTTCCAGGCACAGCATCACCAGCTGGTCGTGCGAGGTGATTGTACCACTCTGTTCTGCACTGGTGCAGCCTCACCTTGAGTGCTGTGTGTCTGCAGTTTTAAGCATCACAATATTAAAAAGACATTAAGCTATTAGGAAGCATCCAAAGGAGTGCCACAAGGATGGTGGAAGGCCTTGAAAGGAAGTTTTATGGAGGAGCAGCTGAGGACACCTGGTCTATACAGCTGGAGAAGAATGAGGGGAGACTTGATCGCAGTCTATAACTTCCTCTCATGAGGGGAAGAGAAGGGCCAGACACTGATCTCTTCTCTGTGGTGACCAGAGACAGGGCCCCAGGGAATGGCTTGAAGCTGTCAGCACCAACTCTGAGAGGGTTCAAGAAACGTTTGGACAATGCTCTCAGGCACACAGTAAGATTCTTGGGGCTGTCCTGTGACAGGCTGAGAGCTGGACTCAGTGATCCTTGTGGGTCCCTTCCAATTGAGAATATTCTGGGATTCTGTGATTTCTTTACCTCTGCCCTTCCCAGCACAGTGTGCAGCCTCCATGCCCACACAGCCCTCCCCAGCTCCTGCTGGATTATTGACACTCGCTACACTCCCTTAGCAGTTAGAGGGCCGTTTGCAGCCTCAGGGCTTCCAGAGCCCAGGAATGTCTCCAATACGCAACGGAGAACCATTTAGCCATTTATAAATATTCTGTAAATAATCTTGGATAACACTAACATTCTGTGAATGATTCAGGATTTTGTCGCATGCTGACAAAGAACTCATTCTCATTAGAATTCTGCAAAATCTTCTTACACAAATCTCCTGTCAGCTTCAATCCATTAAAAATAATAAAGGTATGCTCAAAAGTAGAGACCAAAGCAAATTTTGTTTAGACTTAACAGATTCAATTTATTGTGCTGTTAATCAGACAACAGCAACTCACATCTTCCTTTGCCACGACAGTGGGATCTAATAGGACATTTGGCTGCATTTCCATCACACATTTTACGGATCTGTAAAACACTGGTCGCAACACAGCGCAGATTCAGGCCTGTCTGCAGGTCACAAGGAAAGAACTGTGGAGTTCAGATAGGTGTGTGGAACACAGGCGCATATAGGGAAGTTTGGGAGTTTGCTCTNCCAGGAAAGAGGTACTCCCAAAGTGTTATCTATTGTGCTGAGCATCCCTCCTGTGTTCAAACCTTTGCAATATCCTCTCCAAATCTGGAACCTGAAATAGTGATTGCCCACCCGCCAGCACAGGAGCAAAGCTTAGATCATCTTCTGCCTGATTAACTGGCTTTTCGTTGTCTTCCTTTCTCATTCCCACTCCAAAAGAAAGAGAGGATTCACTGCAGCTGAAACAGCTCTCTTCCTAACTGGAAGAAACCAGGGAATAGATATGATGTCCAGCCAAATTTAAGCCCCATCATAAGATGGGAGTAGCTGCCAAGGGTACATTCCTTTGAAAAAAATAAAAATAAAGAAAAATTTTCTCTCCTGATGAGTTCAGGACTGTTTCCTCAGCTGGGCCCATACAGCTAAAGCCAGCCGGAGACCAGTTTGAGACCAGGCATTATGACACACCCCAGATAGGTGTGTGGAACACCTAGGGAAGTTTGGGAGTTTGCTCTTAGTTGCAAGCTTTCTGCTAAATACCAACATCTATTCTCTGAGGAATCTACCTTCCCAGTTTTATCTCCAGCTGATTTGCACCAAAGGATATATTGCAGGAATTTATTTTTACATTGCATTTTGCGAGCTAAGAACAAACAATATCAAGGGAAAAAACCAAGCCAACCAAACAATTGCCAGGAAGCTGGGCTTTTTCAGCCATGACAGTAATGCTGGAGTAAACTGGCTTTGAAAGATTTCTGAGTTTTTTGGTTTGAGTGAGGATTTTATGAACCAGTTTTAAATGTGTTTGGATCTTTAAGAATTAGTTTAAGCTGTAGTTCCCTGGAAAAGAAACTAGTGTAAATCAATCTTACTTTAAATACACATGAATAGCTTAAAATTGCATCGTATGCCATTGCTAACATGCAATAGCTTCCAACACCAAAGCAGATTTAAGTGTTGTTACAGAGCTGAAGATATCATTTGGAAACAGATGTTAAAGTGTCACGAAAAGCAACTATCTTACTGAATAAATGAACTTCTTTATAGCCCTTAAAAAAAATTAGACAGGTTAAATAATAGATGCTCTATTCAACATTTTTAGATGGTGTAAATAGCCACCTTTATGAATCACAAATCATAACAAATTGCCATGTTTCTGGAAATGGATATTAATCTCCTTGAAACCTTGTGCTCATGACGCACAGCAAGTTTGCCCAGTAAAAGATCATGGAAACAGAAGAAAAAGAAAAAAAAGATCAGAAAACCTGACACACGACACATTTGTAAGAGCAACTGAACTGACGAATCACAAATCCCAGCCTTTCCCCCAAGAGCACTGCTTCTACAGAAAAAAAAAAAGAAAAAAGAAAAAAAACCCAACAAAACAACAAAATATATCTCTGTTTTGAAGTGCTGTAGATTTTTTTAGATTCTTTTTAAACTTGAAAATTAATCTATTTTGCTATTCTAAAGAAATAAGGGTAATAACTCTCTAACTGTGGTTAAACCAATCTTTAATTCAAGTTTGATTTAATGAGGAGTTTGCAAAAATACTGCAACACAAATGAACTCTGTATGTTCTCTTCCTTGGCCTCCAGTACAGAGAAAACTATATTTTCACAATCCATTGACATGACTCAAATTGTTTTGCCTCTAGAATTTTTATGGTTTCAGACATATCTGACACATCATTTTTGCTACCCTCTTGTTAACTCCCTTGAATCATTAGTGGCATTTCAGTGTACAGGAGGAGAAGGCTAAATTAAAGAGTTGATTTCCGTTTTTAAGCCCTGGGGCAGAAAAGGTTGAGCACATCACAGAGAAAATGTATTTTACTTCCAACCTGGATTGCCTGTGCTCTCATTACACTTCCTCAGCACCCCTTCAGCTGCTGTGTGAAGCAGAGGTCTATTAAGCTCTGAAGGGAGCTCATTCTTCTGTCCTATAAGCAAAAGAAAGACATTTCTGGAGTGATGAGAACTGCTTGAGCTGGATGGAGAAGATACTTGAAAATGCCTCACGGGATTCCAGCCAGACAAGCCAAAGCATAATAGCACTGAATTGGGGGTGTGGCACAGCAGATATTTATAACTGCTGGTGGACAAAGCTTTTATTGCCTTTAGAAACACTGAGATGAAAGGAGAAAACAACTCTAGATTGAGGGGGGAGGGGTGGATGCACACAATGGGTTTTTTATATATTACCCAGACAGGCTTCTGTTGCCATGGGACTTTCTCATTCATTGAGCTAAGAGGATAATTTTGCGGTGCGTCAGCAGATCAAGTGAAGGACGTAACTGCAGCGAGCAGGCCCGTTGGTTCATGCACACCTTGACAAATGGCTAATTGCAGCTGTGGGCTGTTTCGAAATTCTGAGCATTCATATGTCAGCTAATGAAATCACAAGTGAAATCTGGTAGAAGAGGAGAAAGGAAAAGCATGGCACGGCGACAGAGGGAGAGGGAGGGTTCATTACACACAGTGTAATAACAAGAGGATGTGCAAGAAAAGCACCAATGTGCAACTGGTGCCAGTCACAAGAGGTGTTGAGGGGCATTTGGCATAGAAAGCAAAAATCAACAGGAAAATTAAAGTTAACCTGTATCTTTTCTATTTCCATCGTTCCTAAAGCTATAGATTTTGTTCCAAGGAAAAAAAAAACCAAACCCAAACAAACCTAACTAGAACAAAACTCGTCTACCAAACCAACCAACTTTCTTCCCACTCCCATCTCTTTCCCTTTTCCAAAACCAGGAAACCCTAGAATGAATGTAAAAAACACATCAGTTCAGTTACATGAAGGCTGGGACAGAGAAAGAAGCTTTGGACATGATTAAATAATAATAATAATAACCATCATCATCATCTCATTCTTTAATGGCTGAAGATGCACTGCATAATTTCTTTGGGGATTGATACATTACAAGAAGGGCAGTGAAAGAAAGCTGCCCAAAATATTTCAAATTTGTTTCAAAAGATCCACTCAATACACCCAGCTTTTCAAAATCCTGGCTTTTCATGCAGCATTTTCCAGTCTAACTCCTCTGAAGAAATAAATTCAGTTTAAGAGGGAAGAAAGGTACAATTTTCTGTAACTGGAAAAGGCAAATCAATACTTCTTAAGTACGGTATGCGTTAAGATAATTAATTTTCCACAATATGCTCAAATCTCAGCAGTGAAAACAGTATAAAACCAAATTAATGACTAAATATTCTACATACTAAGAGCACGAAAACACTCTTTCATTTCTGTTAAATAGATTAAATGGGAAACGATTTCTATGGCTGTCAAACTGCAGCCAGTCTGAACACCTTGCATTCTGAACCCTATGGATAGTACCATAATTGTCTTTTCTTAATGGTTGGTTAGAAGCTTCATATTGTATCAAAAACCTTTTTTGAAGGGAAAGGCAATCTTCAGAGGTCTCATTCATTTGGGCTGTGCCTCATTTCCATTATTCCCAAAGCTCATGTAGATTTTATTCCTCTCATTCTTTGTGCAAGGTCATATTTTTCTCTGTCATTTTACTTGTTACATCCCAAGCTTCAAGATCAGCAAACACAGCCTTAAATGCACTTTACCCTCACTCTAAAAAGAAAAAAAAAAAAGAAAAAAAAAAACCTTTAGAAAAAGCGATTTTGACATTGGCTGCCTGCAGTTTGACTCCCTACTGCTTCGCTGTGAGATCAAGAATAATACTTCACTTTATAATGCTCACCTCGAGATTGCGTCAGTAATGAAACACTCCAAGCAGGGATCAGTTAGAACAGCAAATGGCTTTAACATTTCCAGGGAGCAAAGGAAACATACAACACTTCACATTTGCAGAACAAAGAGGGGACTAAAAGACACAGAAATAAAAACAGCAACAACAACAAAATCCTTCATGGTGTAATGTCTTGAAAGAGTGAATGTGTATGGCTGGAGGAGCTGCTGTGCTGCATAAGGCACTAAGATTTTGTTAACCACAGCTTAAAATCTACACTAAGTGCAAGATAAATTCTCTTATATTTTCGCTTAAGTATTTCAGCCTATTTCCACATTTTCATAAAAGCAAAGACAGGACCAAAAAGCCTTCCTGAAGGAAAGCATTACACAACAATGATTTCTTGAAGATTAGTTGTAAATTTATTCCCGAATTTCTAACACAATATACAGACATATACAGGGAGTTCAAAAATATATGGAGCAAATGCACAAGCAGAAGCAATAAAATAAAAGCCAGTCATAAAATCTGCCCCCCTCTGAGTGGGATTTCACAGCATCTCAACTGGAGGAAAGAAGGCAATAAAAGCGGATCCGTGGGTGTTCGCACTGTACACAAGAATGTATGCAGGCATATCTGACTGTTGGATATACAAGTTCTTTCACTGGGAATTTCACATCTTCTGACATGTCACCCTCATAGACAGAGAATCTGATCTAATTTTGATCACTTCTGATAAGGCACTTTTTTATAGCGATGCAGGGACAGAATCCAATACCAGCCTTGCACCACTGCAGAGGAGGGAGAAATCATTACATGCACCTCTTCTGAGGCCAGGTTCTCCCTAAGGGACACAGGATTTTCTACCCTCGTTTGAATCAAAGCAGAAACAGAAATTTGAATCTCAGTTTTTTGAATTTTCTAAGTGTAATTTTATCTTGAAGGGTGACAAGTTGAAGAAAGTTCCTCCTATCTTGAGATCTCCTGCACATGCTTCCAGAATTTAGTCTGAGGCCAGAGAAGGAGGTGATATTTACCTGGTTGGAAAGGACAAAGCCCCTGACTCTGTCACTCTTGGAAGAATAGCCAGCTACAGACAAATATTTTTATTTGTGCACATGACATTTAATCTGAGTCACTGAGACAAAAGAAATGCAAAAGCTTCACACCTAGGATTACATCCCCTACATTCACTTTCCAGAGCATGAGTACGTCTCTGAAAGAAAAAGGCTTAGGACTGTGCTTTGCCATGCAGGGAATTGTTACTAAGCTAAAAGGGGCTGCATGTCCGGGTGTATGGAACAAGCGCTCACTGGGATGAGGCCTAAGAAGGTCAGAAAAGGCTGCCGGTGATGCCAGCTAATGAAGTCACTCCTGCAGCTCAGAGGCTTCGGCACTGTCAGTCTTGCACTCGGTCATTGCTGAATATGTATCGCTTGAGATGTTAAAGCTTCCATGTGTGCTTTAAGCCTACTTAAGGAGAAAACTATAGTGCAAAGGCGGGGTGGGGGGTGGGGGGGGCATTATGTAACTGCAGCCCTGAGAAATAAAACCAACAATCCATTTTCTGAGAAACCATGAGTCTGAAGTAATTCAAAGAAATCACTGGGTCCTGAAAAAACCACACATCTTATTTCTTGATTTCGATATTCGCAAACTTAAGCTAATGCAAGCACCACTATACACTGTCAGACACTCGGATTTGTCAGTATTCTTAAAAGGCATGTGCATACTTTAGATTAAAGCATAATGATTTAATACAGATAAATTTCTGTCTTTTGAATATCTCTGTTTTGTAGTTACAGCAGATATTTTGCCATATGCTAATTTTCAGACAGACTGAACATACACTAGCAGGAGGGCAAGTTTTCCATTACAGAACATAACTGCAAAATCTAGTAAAAATACTTTTAGAAAATCCACGGGGATTTTAGTTCAAGGTTTTCTTATTATACTAATAAATGATTTCATGTCCACTCTGTGTATGAAGCAACATTATTTATTGCATACCTTCTTCCAGAGGAGCACTTGAATATTTGCAGAGAAGTACAAATACATCATAAATTTTCCTATAACTAACATTAAAAATGAGAACAACTGCTTTGTATTAAAGAATTACCCACTGCCTACCAATGAATTTGAAAGAAATACATCAAAATCACTTAAACTGGATCTTGACTGGTGCACTTCAGTTGAATTTTGTCCCAGCATTAATGTCCACCATCTTTAGATTATTTAGAAGTGATGAAAAGCTACATTATTTTCCCCTGATTCTGTGTTTCCATTCATGGGAATGGAATTGTACACAACTACTAAAAATTTATCAGTCTATTGACTATACTATGCCTGGCTCCCATCTCACTGGTTTGGGGCAGGTGAATACAAAATTCTGTTCAAAGAATTTTAATTTCTCCACTGGAATCTTGGAGTTTGGTTTCCAGACCAAAAGTGAACCTTAGCATAACAAAATCTATCAGTTCGTATCCTGGAACATGGCTGAATCACACCAGCATAATTTCAGAGTTAAAACTTAGCTTCCTACAACTCGGATATTGTATAATTTCAGAAGAAGGAGTAAGAAGAGAAAGCTCAGAATTGTACAAAAGAATGATTACAACTAACGAAAGTAACAGAAATGTCTTAAAATTACAGAACTGTGTATTATAGTCTCAAAATCTAGAGAATCACGTGTCACCTTGCAAGGGTGATGAGCACGTTCACCCAGAGCCCCCAGCTTGTGAAATGATTTGTACTGTTGTGCAACACCAGGGTGGAATAAACAGCAGCCCCGGAGAGCACAGCTGGGATGTCAGCTACCAGGGACTTCAGAGAAAGACATCAGTCTTTCGGAAACTTCTGGGTGTTAGTGGAGTATTCCCATCACATCAGAAAGTCTTCTGAGGACGTTTGGAAGGGACAAACCTGCTGTGCGAGGAGGTGGATTTTGGGGCTGAGCAGGAGCCCAGCCTGATCCCCAGAGAAGCAGTTTGAGTTGACTGACTCAGCTTGGAAGTGTAAAGGAGCTGGGAAGAAGGACAACTCAAGCAATGGGAGCCTGAACTGAGACTTTCCAGTGCACAAATGAAAATCAGAAACTGCAGCAAGTGGTTCTCAAGAAAGCAGATGAAGAAAAGCCACAGCCCTCACCCAGCCTCTGTGGGCAGAGCACAATAAATTCTATCATGATCCATGGGGAGTTGTGAAAGTTGTGCAATTATAGGGAAAAGTGTAAATGTAATTTCCTACAAGGGCTCTGTCTGGTCTCTGGGCTTATCCTGCTCAGCCAAAGGGATTATTTTACCACTCAAAACAGTCCTCATTCACAGAATTAATTCCTGATTTTTAAGAGGGTCAGGTACTTCAGTAAGGAAGGTTATCTCTGGGGTAGAAAGTAACAAGCCAGGATCATTTAACCAGCTGCAGAGACTCCTACCCAGCAGAGGTATCAGCACACAAAACCACTGTGAAATGCATGCTGAAGGATAATATTCACTTATAGATGGAAATATTTACCAATAAGGACTGGGGATCCTTGATTATTCAGATTCTAAAATGAAGATTTTTGGGCACTTGGAGTTCTTCCTCAATATACCACCTTTCACTCTGATTTTCAGAAACACAAATTATAAACAAAGTTTCTGAAGAACTCTCAGAATACACTGAGTCACTGGAAGGAATGTTTTCAAGAAAATTTAAAAAAAAGGCATGAAACTTGAACTGAGAATTTGGGCTGCAATTATCCTCTTGAAACTCAATTCCACCGGCATCCCACCTCAAAGATGAGCAAATCACAACATGATTCTGTAATTGAAACCCATCTGCCATCAATCCACATAACTGCCTTATACTTCACATGGACTTGCTCATCTTGTCAAGCGAAGAAAAATCTCATAATCAGTTTTAGGACCCCAGAGTCCTTCCAATTCTCAAAGTAATATTCCAAACAGCTCAAGTAGAGCGCAGTAACACAGAACTCGGCAGCCAACCTATTGTAATGTTATGAAAGAGCAGAACTTTGGATGATAGAGGCCATAAATTTATAAAATCTTTTTAAGGCCCTCCATACCACAATATGAAACTCCAATGACTACTTCTCTCACCTATTTCTTACAGGTTTAGTTTTTTCCAGGAAGAGCTGGGAAGAAACAAAAGGACAGGCAGTTACCTCACATTTTAAAACTGTNACAACTTGTCCACAGGTTTGGGAGAACCTGCACCTAGGAAAATGGCAAAATACCTGCTTTTGATGCTTCTGACACTTATTAAATCAGCCTATACCACATTTTTTTAATTGATGCTCAAAAGCATTACTATGGCAAAAGTCCTAAAGGCACCTGTTAGTTGAAGTGTAGTGGCACAGCAAAAGGTTCAGTTCAAACTGTGAAAGAACTCTTAATCTTGAGTATAAATACAATCATATCAAAATTAGGGTTCCGGGACAGGGCATTACTTGCTCCTGATGATGTTCAGGAATCCATAAATCATATCTTAGAGGAGGAAATGGAGTACAAAAGAGAAAGAACTGAAACTCTGTGGGATGGAAAAGAAGCAGCACTATTTTAACACGTTATCTTCCACATCTAGAATCCAGCAATGGGAGCCTCAGAAACAGATTAGAAATTCATGATTCTAGATCAATATTTCAGCGTAACAACAAGCTACGCTATCTGGCTAAAGAATGCCTCATTTAGGAAAAGCTTAAACATCTGTTGCTAACAACAATTTCTGCACATATCTTGTAAAGCCCCTTCAAACTTTGATCTAAAAGGAAGTTTAGCACCAAAGACTTTATGTATTTTTCAAGAAAAGAAGCTAGCAGCTCTCAGGCAGAAGGAGGAAAAGGCTTGGGAGCTGGGGTTTTGTGAAGAGGTTTTTGGTTTCCTTTTCTTTTTCTATTAAAAGTAAGGCTACAAAGTGGTGCCAAACCGTGTCCCAGATGATGAATACTCTGGCTTTCATGTCTTACTTGGGTTCCTCTGTAGCTCACCCCTTCCAGCTCTACATGCTGCAGGGAGAAATGGATTTGCCTGGTCCATTCTCTGGACAGTGATTTGTGTGAGCATTGCACATGAAGGCAACTCACTGAAGTGGTAGTCCATGTCCCTCCCAAGGCCTTTGTCATGTGCAAAGCCAAGTCTACTGCGCATTGGAGTCTGGTAACATGAGGTCGCACATCGGAGTGTAAATCGAGTGCGGAATGGGGTGAAAATAGTGCAAAAGGAGATTCACTGCTCAACATTTTACAGTTATAAAATGTGTGCAATCAAAGAAGCTAATTTGAAGACAGCAGAAAAGGTGAAAAATGGCAAAATAGAGACCAAAAATCCCGAGAAGTGAGAGAAAGGAGAAAAAGAATTGCAAAATTCTGTTTCTTGACAACGTACAATAATATGTAAACACATTTCCAAATAATAAGTTGCCCGTTTGCTAGCATCCTAGTCTCCTAGAAATCTGCACTGCATTCCTATTAAGATACAGTAAATCTGGCTCAGAGATTTACACAAAGTCTAGAAAAGAAGGTGAAGGAGACACAATGGGGAGATGAAGCTGAACATTCCTGTGGTCCCTATAGGAAGTCACAGCATTTTCCCATCGAGTAACACTGACAACACAGGTTATCGTTATCCAAATAATTCAGCGTGTGCTTAGTCCTTAACACAGGTGGCATTTCAATGCCATTTGGTAAATGATTACCCTTCACCTTTGTTAGCAGTGCAAAACTCTAGATTGCACCCTGAATCGAGGCTCCTGCCAGCGAATGAATTTGAATCACATCGTCTAAACCAACTCCCACCACTAACTTTTCTCTTAGCAAAATCAAAGATGAGGGCTCAGTACAAATACCTGGAAGGCAATGTTTCAACTTATTTTTATAGTTCAAATTAGAAGCGTGCATCATGTCTTTATGACATGATACTAAATTTAAGTTTGTCACAATAAAACAAGAATGACACTAATATTACACAGCCATGGTATCTCGCCAAAGAATTACTGTTTACATATTAAATTCATTGTCTGAAATTTTTAGAAGAAATGTTTTTTGCAGTATTTCACAGCTGAGCTATGAAATGAACTGTACCAAGCTTTGCAGGTACTCCTTTAGCAATAACATAATTCTGTTTTTAAATGTGTGTGCAAAAGACTCCCTAGTCCAGTTTATACTGCAGCTTTACATAATCACATCAACCAGTAATGCAAACATGTCCTGACTGGAGACAAGCCCTCATTAGATTATGTTGCATTATAACAAATTCTTAACAGTTCCTAATGAAACACTTGCCATCTAGCAAAGTAAGGCGATTAAGTAAACAGCGCTGTAGCATGACACCGTGTGGTAAAATGCCATGGGTAAGGGCTTAATTGCAGGAGCTTGCACTAAACGCTGAGCTTCAAACAGGCTGATTGGAATCCAAAGTGATAGGAGAAGAAATGGAGCACCCTTAATATTTTTGGACTGTGTATCTAATTACTTGTGGATGCAAGCTAATGAAGTACAAAATACACACAGCAAAGCAGGAAGCTTGATGGTGTGTCCACCTATGTGTGCTTGTAATTTTTTTAACCCATATAAAATTCACATCCCAAGGTTGCATATAGTGTGCGTAAGGTAGGTCATAAGCATGTATTTTCATAGCTGTTACCCTTCAGATCTCCTGTTTGCATATGCAAATATTGAAAGGCTGATGTGATGAAAATCTGCACCCAGATAAATAAACACTGGCTGAGCCCTGCTCGTCAGTCACCGTGTTTGGATGTAGAAGTTCTCATCACCATCATGTGTGCACTGGCTCATGGTAGGGGATGCTCTTTGTTTCCTGGCAGAAAACAGACAAGCCGATGCCTTCCCATCCTGGTCTTCACACAAAGAAGATCTGTGTAGGCACACTGAAGCTTTGACGTGGAATTTTCCTAACAGCCTAGATAACTTGGTCCCACCTCCCAAAGTGATGTGGATGCCAAGAGGACTTCCAGTTCTATGAGCTCAAATCACTTCATACTTTGAAATAATTGAATATTTTCTTTGTCAGAAAAGAAGAACCTTCTCATTTTCAAGTCATTTGATGACCTGAGAACTTGAGAGTGCATTGATCTCACCAACAAACTTCCTCCTAGCTCAGCAAAACATCAGAGCATCTGCAATTTTATGGAACTTTACAGAACATGTTTCCCGAATGACAGCTCGGCTACTGTAGGTGCTGTATACCAGCAGCCAGGCTCTGAGTTTGTTTTCCCTGAAATGTAGAGCCAGACTTCCAGACAGACTTGGCCCTTGATACGTGCAAATACTAGACAGCAGTAAATGAAACTGCTCTTTGTGAAATGAAATAACACAGCTTCAGAGGGATGTTTTAAAAATAAATAAAAGACTGAAGGCCTGAAGAGGCTGTGTGGTTTTGGAGGCTGTTATCCTCTTAGCTCTGGATAATGACAAGCTGGAAAACTTGCCTCACCTGCCTGTCCTGCCAACAGCATCTCCAGCTGGGGTGAACCAAAGGGTTTTCAAGCACTGGCCGTAGTAAACATCTGAACAGGATCTGTGGAAATGTCCCCACAAGACGTGTGGACAGACCACCCAGGCATGGCCCGGTGAGATAAATTCGCAATGCCTGGGCTCCTCCAACTGCTCTTCAATTGCCACAGACACGGCCGAGTTACTGCGGAGGAGCAAGGTTTAGGTTGCCTGAGCTCTGTTTATTTCTAAGCATACCCTGAGAAAATAAAACATGCCGTAAGCTAAACAATTAGCCTTCCAAGAAAAATGGTACAGGCCAGACAGATATTACAGTGTAGCTTCTGATCTGCCAATGAAGTGGGCTGCAGCTGCAAGTCACTCCACTGAAGTGAAAATAGATTAACTGCATACATAAACTGCCTGATCCATCTGTAAAACTGAGCAGGGGATTTGTGGGATCTGTAATCCTGGTATTCAGGTCTTTCCTTGTGCTCGGCAGAGATGTCTGAATCTGTTTCAGGCATGTCACACAGCTATTTTCAGCTGACTCCTCCATTATTGGATATTTTTAAAAGTGTCTTTACAACAATATTCAGCTATTCTAGACATTAACAATGAAACAGAGTTTTAGGCACATGCCTATAGATATCCTATTCCCCTTCGGGGGGGAATATTTACAATGCAATATATACGGTATCACATCCTATGTGGAGACTGTACTACTGTGACATTACTATTTTCTGAAAGTGTCCC
>VYZQ01059892.1:28603-40682 GCA_013400655.1 Mystacornis crossleyi
TAGATATTGTAACTGAAGCAAAGAATAGCATTAAAATAAATAGTATTCTTGAAGAGAACTACCTCATCAGAATGGTTACCTGTGTAAGTCTTGCCACTAGCAAGTTTTGTTACACATAATTAACCTGAAATCATTAAAAAAAATCCAATTAAACCCACAACATTTAAGTCATGTTAAACATATCTGTAGTTTTTACTGAAACTCTACTTTAATAGTCCAGAATTCTCTCCTGGGCCAGACAAAGTGAAACTGTACATACAATAAAAATAACTTTATAATAAAAACCTATTTTCTTGAAGCACAATTTTATGAAGCACAGTATTAAGTCTTGGAAAATTAAAATCAAGCCTGTTGCTATTAGTATTCATTAATATGCAATTTATTAATATGTAGAAAATGAAGTTTATATTGGTGAGTGAATATCTGACAGTTTAAATGCAAAATCAGCATTTGGGTTAGATTTTAATACTGCTTTTCAATTTCAAAAACTGTGTCTTTGTAAGACCAAAAACTACACTTATAACTGACAACCACTAGATTTTTGTTACACTGTTACCTTTCAGTAATATTATGCTTCCAAAAGCAGTAGATAAAAGTGTTCATGAGAAGCTGAAAATCTGAAGAAATAAGGAATAATTACATTATCATAAAGAAGAGACAGTTTTGAAAGCATGTTTGTCAAGTTATTTTGAAAAGTGTCACTTCCAGCTCACCGTCAAGAGAGGGAGCATATACTTATGTGCCAATGAGGGAGAACAAGGGAATGCCAAATATTAAAATATTTCACTGGAGACCTTAGACTTCCTGCCTGTTTGCTAAAAATCTGTACATCAGAGAACCTAGTATTAGTCCATAATCTAACATCAATACTGTTTTGGCAAGTAATTAAGAATCCATTCAGGAAATTAAACGGAGTTAAAATTTAGCTGTCACTTTGCATGTTGAAGCACGAGCCTGACACTTCCAGAAGACAGAGATACCTAAGTTATCAGCATGTGATTTGAGAGAGGTATAACTCAGCCATTCTCTTGTGTTTTCCATAAGTATACAAAAGAACTTCTTTAAGCCAATTGCCTTTGCTTCACTATCAAACTGTCAGCTTTAGTCATTTTGTTACACAGAACAACAGTTTTCTGATTTAAAAAAGAATGGAAGATAAGCGTATTTTAGGAATTCAGAATACTGTCATGCCTCAGTACTTTTTTAAAAGGAATATCAAAGAAAGAAAGAAAGAAAGAAAGAAAGAAAGAAAGAAAGAAAGAAAGAAACTAATAAAAAACCATAATAATCACAGTATATATTTATATGTCCTCTAGCAGCCAGGTCATGGAAAGAGCAAAACAAAATTGTATTTTCTCTCCGTTCTCAATTAATGTTGACAGGGTTAGGTAAATGATTGTTACTGAAACTTGCAGTAAATTATTCTGTGTGAACTTTGAATGCAGCAGTAGGAAAGAAAGATACACAGCAACCAAGCAGATCTGCCAGCATTTCCTGGTTCAGTTATCATCGTGGAGGAAAAGCAAATCATTTTTTGACCTCACCAATCCATCTGCTCTTTATTGTAACTCATGAAATATCTCTTTCTCCCCCTCCTCCATGATGTTGCTGGTACACTCAAACAGGACACTTCATTATCAAAAAGGACTCATTTGCTTTTTTCCACCTCAGCTTACCTCTCCCAACCCCTTCCGTAAGCTTTTGCAATGAGGCTTTTCGCCTCTCTGAACTCTCCCCCTTCTGACAGGGCTGCAGCACATAGTTGTAGGAGTTATTTGATCATCCACAGTCATGAGAGCTATTTGATCTGCCATGGATGTTGAAGTAAATATAGCCCCTCTCCTTTGTTCTGGAAAATGTATGTGTCAGAAACAACAGCAAGATGGGGCATTCCACATATCCTGTAGCCTCCTCTAGGACATAGCCAAAATCCCTGCTCTATAGTTTGATGTACAGGTTTCCAGCTGAACCACTCCAGTAAGAAAAGTAATTCCTTGTAATTGCCTGTGACATTTCAGATGATTGGAAAAAAACCCCAAAACTGAAGTATCTTCATTGCAAACTACTTTATTACTTAATTGGATGCACTTCCTCATTCTCTGTACTTTCTCAGAAAACAAAAGAAAACAAAAACTATGAAAACCAAATTAATAAACCCAGCAGCCCCATCTGGAAGCCACACCCAGCCTCTCTCTGAGCTGTAACTTGGGCAAGGAAGCATCACACAGTCCAAACGAAAAAAGAAAAGTCAGTACAACTCCAGAGACAATCAAATCCTGCACAAAATACTAATGAGCTTTTCAAAATCTTTTGGGGCCTACCTAAACCAGAAATCATTTCAGATTATGAATAATATGTGATTTATTTTTCTGCGTACTAGGAACATTCAGAAAGTCAAATACAGGAAAATTATAAATAAAACTCCATGTGAAACTATGGACTGCTACTGCACTGCTACTATATAGTACAACAAAACTACAGGCAGGAATCACAGGCATAGACATGAAAATACATACAGCAGAAAAAGAGTATGTTTAAACACTCTTTGACTAAAATGAAACCTGCTTTTTTCTAAAGGTGATACTGATGCCACATGTCCATCTGTTTCCTGAAGGACTTGCATGTCAAACCAAAATTTAAAAAACACCCCAACTCTGTAAAACTGGTACACGTTTTGGCTTGAAAATTCCCAAGCTAAACCAAAAACAGCACTTGTGCATTCAGATGTTTTTCAGCCCAGTTTCATATTTTTTAAACTATTTTTCGGTTGTTCATTTGAACAATGTACAGGAACAGTGTATATATCTACATTTATGTATCAGAAATGGCAAAGAATTAAAAAAAAAATTTCCCAGTTTTAGTAACCCTGCAGTAACTACAGTAAATAAAATCTTATTACTTGTGAAATATAAGGTCAACAACTCTGGTCTTAAACTGTTGTTCTCCATTTTAAGGCAAGTTTAATGAAAGTGAACATGTCAGTTCCTAAAATATAAATGGCCACCAAGAGACTACATCCACAGAAAATAAGTAGAATTTCACACAGGGCAGATTTTGCCTTTAAACAGAGCTCTGCTGAGTTGGCTTCTACCATACACAACTTGCTGGATATGTTTTAAAGTAAACCAGCTGGGTCCATCTTGATTAATTATCATCTATACTACAGAAACAATTAGAGATGCATCTCTCCCCTAGATTGGCATCTTGATGCTTTTATGCACACACACCTTTTATGTTCAGAGAGTCAGGTTGCTGAAACACCCTCCATCACTGCTGGTAGCAGTTATTGTAATAGTTTCCTTCACTTCTTCATCCAGCCTAACCTCTGAGGCCTACTATTCCATTCTTTTTGCATATAATGTTTGCTAAACTGTTTTGCAAAATCTCCTGATACTATGTTTTTTAAAAAAAATTAATGCTAATTTATACAATTACTACTACTCAGCAGTCAATTTCTCATTAACAAGGTGCTTCCTTGTAACCAGAGCAGTTTATTCACCTGACCCAAAGATCACTGGAGGTCCCAGTTTCCAATAACCGACCCTCAGAAGCAAAACCATTCCGAATGAATTTCATACACGCACAGGACCTGATAATACTCTGCCAAGACCTGAGTTGCAGCAGTCTCACTCAAAATGCAGAGGTGCGAGGCAGAGGTCTCAACTCACAGAGCTGGAGAGCGAGGTCATCCCTAGATGAGACCCCAATCCTACATTAATTCATACAATGCACATATGGGCTCTGCTTTGATCTCGGCTCCCCAGAATAAGCAAGACCATTTGCTCCCATCTACCTGCCTCTCCTTCCTTCTCTATGGAAATTGTTTTCAAACTCATTTGGAAGCCATTAGTCAGCCTCAAACAGACTTGGAAGAGCAGTGGAAAATGGTAGGCAATTAATTTCCCTTCAGTTTGGAAAATCAACAGGTGGGCAGAGGGGAGGCCCCTCTGTTAACACCCACCAAGAGTGAGATGATCCTGCCAGTGTTGGCCCTGCCGGGCAGATCCCACGGGTGCCAGACAGCTGTTCCTACTGCTCCCAGCTTTGAAGTAGCTGCGGAACACTGAAGGGGTGCAGGAACCGACAACAGAAATTTGGAGAAAACACAGGGATTTTTTTTTCCCCTGCTATCCACAGGACTCTCTCTTTTCCAACAGCTGTCATGATTAAGGATGGTTTCTGAAGCTGGAGGTTATGGATCATACTGAGCACAAGCAACCACTTCATCTACCCATGCCCACCATTCATCACAGTCATTCCAACGAGGGCTGTGTGCCCTCCTGAATGTGACATGCCAATCCATTCCCAGTTATTTCATTAGCTTACTTTATGTCTTCCCCTATAAATTATATAAAGAACAAAGCAGATTGTTAGAAGAAAAAACACCTTGCTTCCCACAACACATCCTACCTGCAATACCTGGACAAGGGGTGTTTTTTGTTTTTAGTTTAACAACATGAGAAAAGGTGAATAATTAAAATAGTAAAAACATTTTAAATAAAAATTCTTCTAAAGATGGTGTGTAAGTGGTTTGTTGCCTTTATATAAATTGAGAAAAAAATCAATTCTCATTTGGCATCTACTGCTTGGGGTTGGATTCCAAGTTTTATAGTTAAGTAACTCTCTGTTCCCTTGCACGTATGCATCTGTGGAAAAGGACATTTGTATATCTGAAGAGATAATAATAGCAGATAACAGATTCACTTTCATATGAAAAGGCAAAAGACAAACTAAATATTAGAAAACATGTTGAGTAATGAATAAAATTATTAAAAGTGCCTTTTGACAGCATTCTAATACAGTCTTTACAACATGAAAGCATTTTGGCTGTCAAAAATACAATAACAAAGTCTTTACATATTGTACACGTTTGTCAGTGGAAACTTCAGCCTTTGCCAGTAGGCACAGAATCAGTTTAGTTTTGCAGCTGAGAACACAAAAGTTCTTTAAGAGGCTTCTAGCTGTATTTGAGTGGTATGGATGCAGCCCTTATAATAAACAGCAAATCGCTGTAATGTCATAATCAAATGTATTGCAATACATTGTTAGCTATTGCCTCCAGATAGAAGATGCTGAAGAACGATTTGTATTTTTCCCTTTTGATTAGATTATGTGGTGGTGCAAGCTCATTTAAAATAAATAAATAAATACATACATACATAAATAAATAGCCCTTTCAAATTTCATAGTATTTTGTAAGAAAAGCAAACCAAACTAAACCAAAACACAACTTATCCACATCATTCATGCTGCAGCAAACAATCATATCACACTCCACAGGCTTCCCAACAAGTTTGCTGCCATTAACTTGGTTTGAATAACCACTGTTATTTTAGTAAACACTTCACATTCCAACTACTTTATTAATACACTATTCATGGCAAATTGTCCCTTGCTGCTCTTGTCAAATTAGTATCAATACTCAGCAACTATCTGGAATTCAGTTTTACTTGAAGAATATTTCTGTATTATTTTCTGTATATGAATTTCTCTATCTGTCGTTTTCTCCACAATATTTTTGCATGAAAAAGAGTACATGCCAATTTGGGGGGCTTCTCATTAATTCATTTGCACAGTTCTCAGAATTTCGATGACCACAGAAAGAGAGATTTGTAGTCCCAGATCCTAGTGATTCCCAAATTAGGACTGCATCTCAAATGTGGTAAAATGCATAATAACTTAGGTTTAGAAAATAACAGAAGGTTCATCTTTCTACTAGACTTGAGATACATCTTTTTTCCCCCTTGATCTGAATTGTTTCAGAATTATTGTACCTGTATCCTCTGGGAAAAGCAAAGCATCACATCATTCTCTGCAGAGAGAAACAATGGACTCTACACGATTCAATGTGAATCAAGCAGAAGCTATTTTATTGATGAACTACTGTTCCTAATACACAATTCTTGCTTTCCCTATTCGCGATCGTGCAAATTTATTATTGGTTAAGGTCTGTTTTCACATGCTACTTTATGCTTTATGATTGGCTCTTGTACATGTGTCACATTGTCCGTCATGTATGTCACAACTGTCTTTCAGTTTGCATTTTCTTATCCTTATGCTTCGTTGCTTGTTCCTTGTTCACATCCTCCCCAATGCTGCTTGTTCCTTTCTCACAGCTTCCTGTTATCTCTTCCCCTTGTATATGTGATTAAGTCCTTCTGTCTTACGTGCTCTGGTTCTTCTATCTTATGGCTGGTTCATGATATGTCCATTTTCTAGTAAAAACCTGGTTTCCACAATTTTCTGCAAAGCTCATAGGCTATTTGGATCAATACCTCAGTGCATTAGACTGCTCTCCAGTGCCAGCTTTTATCCTTTAACATGCATCCTTTCAAAATTCTTCTTTTATTTTTCCCTTCACCCTGTTTTATTTTCTCCAAACTGACATTCTTGGTCAGTGCTTGCCTCCACTCTGCCATACCTTCAACCTTTGTAATATATTTTATGCCCTGGTTGCACACATCTCAGGATTGGGCAGTTTTGAAGACAAATTCTCTTGCTGTGGATTTGTGAATGCAAATCAAGGATTATCTTAATTCTTCCACTTTCTGTTTGCCACCTCCAGCTGTTCACACTGAATTGCAGTAGTGAGTGCTATTTGATCTTTGCTTTTTTAATTTTTTCCTTCTTGACTTAAAAATGCAGTTTCTGTTTGTCTGGCATATCTGTTTCCAGCTTTGTGGAATTGAAAGCATGGGATGAAGAGAGGGGGAGGGTTTGAACACTCCCAAATGTCTACCTAGCACCAACTGAGAGCAAATATGAACTCCCTGCCTCCCCAGTCGTAAATCTAATCTGTGCCTGGGAGAAAAGATTGAACTTTGGTTCAGAAAGGCTAATTTTCAATAGTACTGGACATTTTGGAAATTTTGCACATGTTAACAAATACTTCAAGAGCCATATGTAAACCCATGGGATGGGAATATTTTGGGGGAAGTGTGGAATGATCCCAAGTGGAGAACTTAACACCTTTCCCAAGCTCCGCTGGAGGCTTCCAGCTCAATATGGGACCAAGTAATTTCCTCCAACTCAGACTACAAAACTTTTGCATACATTCAAAAAATTGTTACTGACCTTTTTGACAACAGCTTTCAGAATATTAACTTTTTAAAATATCAAATACCAAACACTGAGACATACCTACCTATTTTAATATTCTCTTCTTGCATGCCAGTGGAGATCAAATCAAGTCAAGGATCCTAGACTGGCAATACAGTTTCAGGGAACTGTCTTGATGTTCCAGACATTGACAGTTTTTTTGGTGGGGATTTATTCTTGATGGGGCTTTTTTCTCTTCTTGGGTAGGCTATAAGTAAAGAAACGTGGGAGCCATCTGTTTGTGGATGTTTGAATGATGTCCCAAATGTAAGTCTCTACAGGCCTATCTCTAGGAAGATAAATTCATTTTATTTTAATTGAAAACTTAATTTCCTTAGAAATTGATGAAATGGATCCCACTTCCTACCATGCCCTTCCAGATACAATTTCAAATTCTTCAGTAGCAAACTGATCTTGCAGTGCCGACATTAGTCCAGATGTAAGTCCAACTGAAAATTAAATCTAAATGAATCACAGTGGAAACTAATTGGAGGAGTTTATTTTGCTTACCAAAATCTTTTCTTAGCAGGAATACGCTATCCATCATTACCCTGTACAAAATATTCCAGCATTCCTGTAACTTCAGGATCAAACTTGGGGTCATACTCTCATGTTTTCCTTCCCCTTTGGTCTAGCTACTGCTTTCATTTAGTAGATTCCTGTCAAGCTCTGCCAAGGAAACTGTCAAGGTAAAATAAGGCATTTCAGACCCTTTTTGCTGTTATGATCAGAATATGACAACATCTGTCTTCTTCCCACCAGTCACAGGCCTGCAAAAGACACAGTCCCTTAGGTCTTGGGCCAAACTCTCTTGCAGTATCAGATACAGGGGGTATAATAGTGGGAATATATGAGAACTGTTTGACTTTCCTTAGTCTTTATACCTGGAAGCAAAGCAATGCTCCCAGGAGGACAGCTAACATAAATCAAATTAGTCATGTTTCTGAACATTTAACTTTCTGAAATTTCACCTTCATCAAACAATGTGAGCACAATTTTGAATATGTTTTAAGTTAAGAATGAAGGAATAAGAGAAGGAAAAGTAATTGGAAACTTGAAGTGATGGGAAAAAAGAAGGACCGTTTCTGCTCCATTATTGAAAAAGGGCATTGCACTTTACTTGTTACTAGAGAAAGTCTCTGTTTTGATTTATTCATTGAAGATTTATATAAAACAAGCCACACAACAAAACCATTTCTGAAGGTGGATGCTAATAAACTGGCTGAGCTACTGTCCTCTCAAGCCTAAATTAAAACTTGCTACATTTACATCTTTTCCTTTTGTTGTTTCCCCTCCATACATATACAAAGTCATTCAGAGTCAAGTTCTGAACACCCAATAAGAATGCAGACTTTGAATATACTGAGTGCCTCTCAGTGTTTCAGACTCTGTGCTGATCATCTCTTGGTTCACCACTGGCTGTAAGGGCAACCAGGAAAACTTCTAGCTCTGGCTCTCAGCAACACTATCATGTCTTTATAGCACAGTCCTGACTGAATTAATTTTTAATTGCTACAATAAATTACTGCAACGACCTAAGAAAAAGTGAAGTTGATTTTTCACTTTATTAGAATAAGCCATGCTAGCATTCTTGCTGCTCTTCTCTGATTACATTGTATTGAGTCTGGCTTGATAGGGAAAAAGATTCAATTAGGATCTGACCTAATCCAATCATACAAAGAGCCCACAGGCTTAACAGAGGGGTTGGCCCCGTATCATCCATCTATCAAGAGTGCTGTGTAACTACTTCAAGTGATACAAGGCATCGAAAGAGCCACAGACTCTAAAGTAGTTCAGGTATAAAGTTCTTCACAATCAATAATAATTTTTGGTTTCTTAGCCCCTTCTGGAAAGCTGTGTGACAACACATCAAGCCATTAGGTTTGGGTTAAAAGGAGAGGAGGGAGCAGAATCTCCATCACTGCTCCTTCTTGGTCAGCCAGCAGTGTGTGTTGTGGTTGGGCAGCTCTCCCATCCCAGCCTCATGCTCTGAGCCAGCTTATCCTCCCACAGCTTTTCCAGCTGTTTCACCTTAAGGTGGCAGGCAGCACAGCCCCATTTTCCACTGAACAAATGAATTCAACTGTCAGCTCGGTAAATGATCAGAATTTTGGCAGTAAATCTGTAACATAATGGCTGACAGAGCTTCATAAAGACTGCGTTTGCTGCCTATGATCCAAGAAAATTCGTAATGAAGCTCCTGGAGGCAGTAGCAGAGGATGAGCAAGCAACACTGGGTGGTTGCAGAGGCTGTGCAGTGCATCCTCTTGCCTCCTCCCCTCTTTGTGCCTTGCTGGGTAAGGCACAGTGAGAAATATGACAGGTCTTTCACAACAGACTGGAGATTACTTGGTGCTCCAGTCCAGGTGGGCCTGGAAACCACTAAGCCCTTGGGCTCTGCTGAGAAAGGTCATGCTCACACAGCCTCTGTCTCTGGATTTGGAGCTGGGATCTTGATGCCTGGCTTGGAGGACAGGCAAAGTGAGCAGGTCATCTTGCAAAACAGAGAGAAAAAAAACAGGCACCTGGCAAGTTCCTACAGCACTTCCAGGAGTGTCTGAGGCCAGGCAGGCATTTTTAAGCAACACAGAAGCAGTTCATACACTTAAAATTTCTTTACAGTCAAAAACCAGTTTGCTGCTGTAGGCATAAAGAAATTAAACCACCAGTTCCCTTCATTAGTATCAGAGCACTGCAGAGAAGGGGCTGTGTGGGTGTACACATCCTGTCCTTCCTTCAGAACACTCACAGTTTAAGTCATTCCCTCCCAGCACCTCCTGTTTCAAGAGTCATGACCCAACACCACTCCAACCAGACAGGCTGGAGATGCCTGGAGTTGTAGAGCAGAGCTGAGTTAGGGACCAGCTGTACAACATGGACATACAAGTCCATGTTGTAGCTCTGCTGTAAAATATGTGGGGGCCCTGGCAGGTGGCAAGATGGATGTGAGTCAGCAGGGCACATTTGAGGCAATGAAGACAAACCTGTCTGAGACCACAGCGGGCCAAGGGATGTGATTTCTGTACTCTATTCAGCACATCATTCCTGGAATGATGTGTCCAGTTTTGGTTCCCTCAATATTTCAAGAGAGACACTGAAAAATTGGATAGGGTCCAGTGAAGGGCAACCAGGATGATTAGAGAATTGGAGAACTTCTCATATGAAGAAAAATTTTAGGAACCGAGCTAGAGAAGAGGTTCAGAAGATCTAGTTACAACTTCCACTACCTAAAAAAATGTATATATAGAGAAAGCAGAGGTAGTCTTCCCATCAGGATGTATTTTTACTAAACATAGGTAACAGGCACAAGTTGCTGCAGGGGAAAGTACAGATGAATACAGGGGGAAAAAATACTCAGTGAGAACAACTAAACTTTGGAAAAGATTGCTCAAAGAAGTGGTGGAATCTTCTTGCTGGAAAAAAATCGAGGCTCAGCTTGGTAATGTCCTGAATAATGAAATCCAAGTCCTGCAACAGAAGGAGCAACCAAATGATCTCCGGAACCCCCTTCCAAACCGGACTTTGCTGTGGTTCCAATTCAAATCTTAAAGCGAAGGGGAAAAGATAAAGCAACATTTTTCTTCAAATGAAGGTAATTCCACAAATAAATTTCCTTCCCTCAATTCATCTAGCAACAGTATTTCTTAAATAATACAGCTCTCTCTCTTCTCAAATCCAATTAAAAAGGACAGGACAGCAAAAGCTACCAGTGTAACTTGCCACATACTGTTGTGCTGTAAAACTACACAGCTTCTTGGAGCTGCATTTCTTTTTAAAACAGCTAAGATCCCACACGAAATCAAAAGCAAAGAGCTTAAGTAATCATCAATAGTGCAAATCATGGATTTATCCTAAATGTCAAATTTAAGTGACTCTGTTACTGAGAGAGGAGAGTAACACATGACTTTCCTGCAGTACTGGAAAGGAAATCAGAGAATGGAGCTTCTAGCCTTGGCTTGACTGCTGAGTGGTAATCTACAACCAGCTAAAATGACAGAAGGCCTACGAAATGGCTTACAACACACTTTTGATGAATTACCTCATCAAAATCAACACACACGGAAGGAAGAAGATTGTCAAGACGATTTACTAACAAAGATGAGACTCAAGGACCATCTTAGTGAGAGCAAGTGTTATACATTATTTCTACATTCATATTGGGAGAAAAAAAATCCTGTGTAGAATCTTAGAAGCAGGAATGTTGAGTTATGTTATGTAGTCACAGAGTGTGAACAAAGCCGTCCAGCCCCATGCTGGAAAACATTAGCAAGACAGCTTTAAGACCCAAAAATTAGAGCAGATGGAAGTATGCCTAACTCAGAGCTTCTCCAGGGACATTCAGGAGTTGCAGTTTGTCCTCTGAGCAACCTGATCTAGTTGAAGATGTCCCCTGCAGGGGGCCGAGCTACATGACCTTTAAAGGTCTCTTCCAACCCAAACTGCTCCATGAATCTATGATTCTATTCCACGGCTTTTAAATTGCCAACTTCAGCTGTGCAATCTGAATGCTTATCACAAGTTGCACATATCATTTAAATACAGTCCCTGAAAACTCAGTTTGTTGTTGCCTTGAGCAGTCAGGAAAAGTAATTTGACCAGCAGAATGACGCTCAACTGAAATCAAAACTGGACAGGGACTTATGCTCACCAACTGACGCTCTGAACTGAAAGCTCATATAGTGTCACTCTTGTTTCTCCTCTAAAATCAAAACAGCACAATGAGCTTTTCATTCTCTGAAGTCTCTCTAATGAGAACAAAAAAAGGGCAGCAGCTAGCTCCTCACAGGTGTCTAGCAGGGGAGATCACTTGGTGGGTCTCCCAATGGGAAACAAGAGAGGAAAAGGAGACTAAAAAACACACACAGAGCAAAAGCAAGATTTTAGAGATAAGTAAGAGAATAAATTATTTTTAAAATGAAAGAAAGGATAAGAGGGAAGAAGAGGAGTCTTTGGCAATGAAAACACAACAAAAATAATTAGG
>VYZQ01059895.1:9875-34651 GCA_013400655.1 Mystacornis crossleyi
TTGATTCACCTAAGGTGATGTAATAGAAGCATTTAAAGGCACAAATCTCATTAGAGGAGAAATGCTGATGAGTTATGCTTTCAGGGAAGCCACCCAGCAGGAGGGAGAGGAATAGGAAAGTTTCTCACAGATTATTGAATATTCTGTCTTTAATATTGTAATTAATGGCCACAGCACAAGAGTAGGAACACGTTCCAAAATTTGCAAAGGAAATGAGAAAGGTGTATCTGTAGAAAGGATTAAAAACGCCACATGGGAAGAAGGGGGTAACTTTGCATGTGAACTGTAGCATGAAATAATGTTGAAGTACGAGAATAGTGTTTCTATATAGTAATTATGTTTGTGTTTTGAAAGAAGAAGCCAGAAGTTTTGGATATCGTGCTTTTTCAAGCATTTTTTGTATTTACAATATTGCTTCCTCTAGAAGCCATCTCCTCCTGTACAGTTATGACAACACCAAGCAGGTTATGTTCTCTTTTCCTTGGAGGAAAAAATGATTACATCATTACCTTTTACAGCTGCTCCAGATGAAGAGAATAATGAAAGAATTCAAATTCTTGAAGAAAATGTTTAAAGCCATCCCTATTTTGAAATTAACTATGGTCTCATGTAGAATCCTCAAGGCTTCTCTAACGGCAGCAAGCAAAATATTTGCCTGAGCTCGGCAGATAATAGGCACTCTAAAGATCAAAATATATTATTAAGAATGATTTCCAACAGTGTGTCTGTCCCATTGCCCACGCACTGAAGTCAAACGTGAGTTTTGTACACAGAATACTTTTGTCCAGGAATACTGTCTAGTTCATAATTACAAGATGTGGCAGCTGCTGGCTTATAAACATGAAAATAATGACATCAGACAAATTAGATAAAATGAGATAAAATTAAAAATAGTTTGGTGTCTGTCCTCCTCACCCTTCGGTGGAATTAGAGTTTTACATCTCTTTTGGTAATTACTTTAGGAGGGAAAAAAAAAAAAGAAAACCCTTGCATACTCCAGCAAAACTCAGAATTGCTCCTTTCTTCAATAGGAATTCCAGGTATTTGGGGAATGAGCTAAGACTTACAAACAGTATCAGAAAAATCCCTGTCTCTCCTGTCTACTAAAATCACAGCAGCGAGATGGAGCAGGGAAATCGGGGATCACAGGGAGCATGCAAACCACGCAGACATGCAGAACGCTGTAGGGGCTCCAGGTTAGGGGGCGACAGGGGCAGCAGGACTTCCCCCCTTCAGCTGTGGCCAGGGATGATCCGTGTCCCACGGAATTGCATCCCAGGATTAGCCACGTGGGACAATCCCCCACCCGCTGACGTGGCCGTAGCGTGGAGGAGGCAGATGCTGACAGGCGAGAAACACTCTTAATTTCTGATCATTAACACCGTAAGTGAGACCACGTTTCGTGTCACGAGCACAAACAGCACCGTGAAAGTCTGTTGTGAACAGGACTAAAACCAAGAATATTTGCACCTGCACGGCTCAAAACTTGCTGCTAATAGTCAAGGCTTACTGACATAAGCAGATTACTAACAATAGTTAGGCAGGTTACAATAAGAAGGTTAGTAAGATTAAGCAGGTTGCTGATTAACTGTAGCAACCACGCTACCGACACAGCCAGGAAATTCTGGCTGCCAGGATAATGGGTTGTCACAAACCAGCCTGTTTCCACGTTATTCAGATGATTCCAGACCCAGCTTTCCACGCTGACAGGGGTACCTGGTTCTCAGGTTAAGTTGCTGTACTGTTTAATGCGTGTTCTGTGCCATCCCACGCTTTCTAAGATCGATTAAGGACACATAAATTATGTTTGTAATAAGCAGTAAAAGCAAACAGTCAAAAATCAACTTTTTGTGTGTCTCATCCTGATTAAGCTCTGCTCTGGGGAGCTCAATCCTGTAACACCTTTACCCCCAAGGTACTGGAATTGCCAAGGGCACCATCCCAGCTACTCAAGCAACGAGCTCTCAGGTCTGACACGGAAGGGCCACACAAACAGCTGAGTGTGAGGCAACAGCATTTAACAAGGAACACTTTGGGGTTTTGAACTCTAACCAAAAAAGCAACTGCAAACACTGCACAGCAGAATGTCAGCCCAAAGTGCTGAGGCTCATGTGACTGACACACAGGGCCTGCTCACGGTGCCACTGCAAAATAACCACTCCTAACAAACACCCATCAGTGGGTTCGTAAAGTTCAGGATACCGCAAAACTGTGGGAGTTCCCAGGGCAGTGAGAATTCCCTATATTCCTTGCTTGTTAACCAGACTCGCAGTTTATTCCTGGCTGAAACCTTCCTTCTCCCGGTACTCTGCTAATGCTGATTTAATTCAGGCCTAGCAAGCTGAGGCTGAGTTTAACCCTGCTCGTGGAGCTGGCTGGGTACCTGTTTGCCTGCTCCAGCTTGTTCCTGACCCTGAGAACTGGCACACAGCTCCCCCCTGTTCCCACAGCTCCCTCTCCTCCCTTTCCCACTGAAAGGCAGCTCAGTGTTGCCCACAAATAGCCCTCAGTTTCCAACCAGCCACGCAACTCCTGGGTAATATTCAACTTTGTATAAAGGGTAACGAGGGAAAAGCTGCTCAGCTCTCTCTCAGACACCTCACAGGCAGCATCACACCCAACTCAGCTCTCTGCCCTCCCACCCTAAGGCAGAGCCAGCAATTCCAAAACGTGGGCCAAATTCCATTTGAGGGCACACAGCTGAGCTCTGAACTGGTTATCTGTGACCGCACTTGATTTTACACTAAATGAAAATAAAATTCACCCTGGAAGATGGTTCTGTGGAATAGAAGTCTACTTTCTGAGTCAGAATTATCAATCCCAAAGGAATTTCCATTCCCTGCTACTGCTGGCAGCTGAAGGGGCAGGGAAACCAAATGGGGAATGTCCAGGTACATGAGAACCTTCCAGCACTCTCCCTACTTTCCACCCCATTCTCACACATCTTGTGTCTTGACAAAGAAAACACTACAAAGTCTGCAAAAAAGCTTTGAATTCCTCAGGCAAAAGAAATTCTGGAAGGGCCAAAGGCTAGGATAAAAGAGCCAAGTCTGTAGATGAGATGCCTGAAGGTATCACAGATCAGAGCACAAAATTATCCAAAGAAGTTTCACATCCCAATTTGTCTCCTCAGGCAAATCATCTTGCAATAACCAGGTAGTTTCCATGACAGGGATAGATTTGGGGATTTTTCTTTAAATAACAGCTTTATCAAAACCTCAGTGAAACACATCATCTAAACAATGGCACAGAGATGCTAAAAATCTGCTTCCCTGTTATTTGGGAGTTGTGTTCCATCCTAACGCACTGCCACAAGCCCCTTACACACATCACCCATTCAGCACAGGCCTCCAGCTCTGCTGTTTCCTTCGGGCAGCATCCTGTAAAATGATGGAAGAGATCACAGCCGGATAAATTATTTGCAATTTGTGCGTAGATGGCTGTGGACACAACCCCCCTGCCATAAATGAGAACAAAGGGCTGAGGCAGAAGGTCGTACTCGATAAGGTACTTGTGAATTTTTTGTATCCTGTACCAAAGTCTGGTTTCAAAGAACAGTTTGAAATTAATTAAAAGTTTGTTTCAGATGATGGGGAGCAGTCTCTCTCCTGGCTACTTACTGTTGAGCAGGGCCCAAGGCTTGTAAAGTCCAGATCAAAAAGTCCTTCTGAGCATCCAGCTTGCTGAAATAGTAGAAATAATCTCAGGAAAACACTCCGGGCCACAACAGTTCTTTCCAGCCATTTTGGTGAGGATTAGTGGAAGCAGAAGGGGAGGGAAGATCAGATGACTGCTAATAAAGATGGAAAAGCAAACAACAAGAGGAGCTGTTTGTTTGTCTCAGTGAGAACACACAAGCACAGCCCAAGTGTGTGTTTCTTAGGTTTTTTTTGATGTTCATAAATCACTTCTCAAATACACTGAGGGATCTGACAATCATTTCCCCCAGACTTCTGTTTTAAGTCTAGCACGCATTTTTTACAGTTATTTTGGAACTATGACAGCCTTTTAGGGTTTTTATTTGTTTGGGTTGTGGCTTTTTGGAGGGCGTGAGTGGGGGATTGTGTAAGGGTTTGGGGTTTTTTTCTAGAACTTCCTGCAGCATAATCTCTTTGGACTCTGTATCCCAGACAATTTGCTGCAGAACATCTACTTATATCCCAGTCACACAAAGAACAATCAGAACAAGAAGTATTGTACTCTCTACTATAAACACTGGTAGAACGAAATAGTAAGATTAAGGGCAAAATAGTTAAAAATAGAACTCTTTTCTTTCCAAAGGAAATAACATGATTTTCACCCCGGCCTCTCTTGTCATCGTTACAACAATGGTTCATTTTAGGCCGTATCTGCCTGCGCTTCGAATCAGGAAACCCTGGCACCGATGTGCTACAGCAGCTTGTGCTTTGTTTGCACTGAATGTCTGGGCCAGCACTGCAGGTTTCAAGGGACTTGCTAGAGGTTAACAGAGCTGTTCCAGGAGGGTAGATTTTCCTGGAGCACAATTCCAACCATATTCCAGTGCTCCAGAGCACTGGAAAGCTCTGCAGGTCAGGGAAGTGGGGGTGACTTGTTGGAGCATCTTGGCCCTCTGGAGGAACTTGTCCGTCTTGCACTGGGGCAGAGGTTCAGTGACCAACTGCTGATCAGGCCTGGATCCCAGCTCGATAAAAGAGGGACGTGTGGCACAAAAGCACTTTACAGCACATTTCCAAGCACTTATTCCCAGGGAGATCCCTACCACTGACTTTACAGGAATTCCAATTCAGTTCTCAAGATCTGACTTGTTAGAGACTAAGGAAAAAACCCCAACCCATCCATTTCCCTTAGCCCCAGAGCAGAATTGTGACCTGCAAACTGACATCCCCGGAGAATGTGGAAGCTTTAGGATATTTTACCTGCATCCCCAGAATTCATCTTCACTGCCATCACCAAGGTAGTGTTTCTCTTCACACCACAGCAAACACAAAATTCATACTGAAACTGTATGCTTCTGTCCTAACCAATGTGATCCTTTGATATTCCTGTTATTTTTCCCAGTAAAAAGCTAAAAAGCCATTCCAGGCTGTTTTCAGTATCAACGGACGTTAAGGAAACCCCTACTCCTGCAACATTAATGGTGTAAAATCTGCCCCCGCTTCCTATTCCATCTTTCTCAGCACAGGAAACAAACAACACGTCACCTCTATTTTATAAATTTCAAACGTCAAACCACTGCAGAGGAAGTACAGGAACTGGAGAGAAAACTGCCCCACTCTGGCATCATACATCCACATTTCCTCTGATAAGCAGCTTCTCATTTTCCAGGAAACAAGATTTCTCCTTTTTTCCCTTTCTTTGTCTTTTTGAGCTTGGATTTTAAACTCTCCCATTTCAGAAGAACATCTGGCTGCATTTCATGTTGGTCCTCTGGGTTTGCACCTCCTCTCCATCCAGAATTCCTTCCAAACAGGCTCTTGACCCCTCCAGTTTAATTAATAATCTGCCCTGGGAAGGGGGAAGGGCACCACGTGATAAATGTTCATTTAGAAAAACAGCTCAAATGTTTTCAGCTCAGCATCACAGGTCTGAGCAACCATTGGAAGAAGTGAGGTGGGAGGTCTGGTCCCTGTAAGAGACGTGGGTGCTTTGATGGAAACAGGGACCAGGATCTCACCCACACCTTCCTCAGGACTCATTTTGAACGCTGAAAATAAATGTTATAGCTGGGCATGCTCCACAAGGAAGACACCAGAGTCCCCACCAGCTGCAGAAATTTGCTATATTAAAGCTGTACATTACCTTGTCAACATGTAGAACTCTTCCTCAGCCGATCCATTAATGTTAATGCCATCCCATCTGTGTTTCCCCGCCCCGGCTGTGCCCCAGTGCAGTGCTGACTGCATTCTGAAGCAGCAGGCTGTTGGCAGCCACAGCACACGGCACGTCCAAAGGCTCGGTGCTTCCCCTTCTCCAGCTGAGTGCAACATAGAACAGACCCATCTCTCTCCAGATTCGCCGCGAAGTTTCCTGCTCGGGGCTCTCTGCATCTCTTGGCTGAGGCCACTGCAGGCTGTGGCTCTTCACTTCTTGTCTCTCCATTAGGATTCCTTCCCAACTTCCCTCTTCCCCAGAGCAGTAGGGGAATATTCTGACCAAGAGAACACTCATTTCCTGTTACATCTTAAGACTATGATGCTCGATCTTCCTGCTGGGATGATTTACTAGCATCTTCAATCCTCTGGAATCCTTTAAAATAAAAAGGTTTAAGCCCATGTTTAAAAACCCAAAGTTGGAGTGACTTCACACTCACTCCAACCACTCCCTTAAGGAATTCCACAGGTTGGAATTCACCTGCCCTGGAGTTCCTCCCAGCTGCTTAAATTCATCAGCAGTTCTGGCAAATGCTTCCCAGGCAAGGGGAGCCCAGAGTTCATTCCAGTGTGGGGATCCCCACAAAAACATAAAGCTCATCAGCTTTTGAACAAATTAACTTTGTGGTCAGAGACAAAAATAACATCGGGGAGTATCCCAGACTGATTGTTTTCATTCCCTCAATGTATTTGGTTGATGGAAAAAATAGAATAGAGTGGTGTGTTGCTTAAGGGACCAGAAATGAGGGAACTTTTGGGATGATCAGCTGCTTTCACAACTGATGTTTCAAAGCACCGATGAGCAGAGGCTGTACATTGACCGCACCGTGAAAAAACACCACTTTTCTTCATCCCCTCCACCAGAGAAGTGAAGCTGCAGGTCAGAGTCACCTTATCAGGACAGCAGATGCATTAGCAGAGGAAGGAATCAATCCGGTCAATAAAGGAATTGATACCTGTCTATAGTTAGAAAATGCCTTTTACAGAACAAGCTGTTCTTCTGGATCATTGAGAAATGGAAGGGTTTTATTGGGTTTCTAAACACACAGATACATGTATAATTAATGCTGTCTAACTGCCAGACATCCAGAGTGTTTTAGGATTTAAAATGTTCCTTTCTTTTTTTCTTGTTTCCTTCTCTAAGAATGGATCTAATGGGGGAAAGAGGAGACCTGGAAAAGAGTCAGGAATTTCCTCTATAATGAGAAGGGGACTGGTGTACAAAGTTTAAGGTGATGGATACAGAGACTACTCAGAATCCACTGAGCAGGAAAACGGGATTCAGGCTTCTCTTTCTGACCCACTGTGGGGTGGCAGGAGAGTGACTTTGACTTGCTGCTTCTCCATCCCTAAAGTAGAAATAATACCCGTCCACATTCCCAGTACTCACTGAGGTTACTGGGCAGACAGGCCACGCACACGCAGAGCGCTCTGGAAAGATGCAACCTGGATTTCTTTTGGATCAAACCCACCAAGGAATGCATCCCAGCCACTAGGGGGAAGCTGGTCCCAAGGACTAAAGGCCTATTCCAAAGCAAACCCCGTGAAACGCGGGCAGACCAACCCCGAGCCTGTGGCCCTGAGAGTTCCCCGCTCCCGACTGCCGCACCTAAAGAGATGCAGGGAAAGCCCTGGAACAGGCACAGCCCAAGGGCTTCTGCTTCCAGCACAGTGGGGAAGAGGAAGACAGCGTGGGGACAAAAACGCTTAAACTTCACACCTTCTACTTATTATTCTCTTTCGGAGAAGTTCAAAGCTGGCACCAGCTGTGCAGGAAGATCTGCTTGGTGTGAAGGAGAAAATATTTCCTTAAGAGAGTAAAAGCTTGCAAACATTCCACGAAGGAAAATCCAACTTTCGCTTCACCTATTCCTTGAACAGATATTTTATTAAGATGGGATTTACAGCATGAGACAAACTCAGTGGTCTTATTCCAAGCAATCAGTTTTGTCAGCAGACCAAATAAATAACTATGAACCTTCTGTTACCACTGACGTCACCAAGAAGTGAAATGTTGGCAAACTGCCGTGTTTAATCCTTTGAGAGTATCTATTAAAAAGCAAAAGATATCTAGCAGATATAATCCATGCTATCAATACTATATGTTCTTAACCCTTCATCTCATTCAAAAATAATTTAAAAGGGAGGTTTTTGAAGTGGGTAACTAACTTGGATTGGTTTTTACTCTCTCTAGTACTATCAAAAACAAAACTTCTGAACACACAATTCTACAGCTCTTCACTTAGGCAATAAACCTGTTTCTCTGAGAAGCATTCACAGAGTAAGAGAAGAAACAATGATTTTTTTTTTCTTTTATGTATCCACAGATAGCAGGGATAAAAGCAGAAAAGGAAATATAACTCTTAATTTTTGAGGAGAAGATGAAGGAAACACTAGGATGTTTGTAACAGGTGAAGACAGGCCCCAGAAGCAAAATAAAATAAAATTAATAAGCAAGAACCAACAGAATTAAGGGGAATCTTTATGCAGTCTTGTTCCTCATGAGTAACAAACAGCCTCAAATTTACCTTGGTGTTAGGGAGCTTTTATAAATCTCGTTTTGCACCAGCAAAAATCAGGAAGAGCAGTTTGAAAGGAACAGAATTACACTCTTCAGATGGAGCACAAGCTGCATGTCAGCACGTGCCTGTGCTTGCTGTTCCTAGGAAGAACACAAGGCAGATTTACCAACCACAATTCACCTACAATTAATGTAATGGCAAAAACTTTGGCTTTATTATCTTTCTTTCATTTACATTTCCAAGTAATCCATTTTTTTTCCCTCTTGGATTCTTCTGAGCATAAAGTGTAGGGTTCTTCTTCAGTTTAAACAGAAATAGCAGAAGGTCAATACAGGTTTTCATCAGAATAATGACAAGAAAACCCAGTATGTCATATGGAACCATAATTTATACTCTCCATAGAGATGATTTTCTCTTGGTGAAGTCAGTAAGACTTTCTTCATGAATAAGTTTCAGTTTGGAATTGGGTGAACTCACCTGGAAAAGCCACCTATCCACCACAAACCTATGAGTTCCCACAATTTGCCATAAAAACACTGCCAGGAGCAGAGGAACAAAACCCAACACATTATGCCTGACAAGCACTATGCTGAAATAGGAAGGTCTCCATAGTTTGCTTTTTGATCCATCTCACTCTACTGACACACACTCCAAAGAAGTGATAAAAACAAGGTTCCAGGGGAGCTGGAAAAATGGGAGATGTCAGTTTTGATACTGTTCAACATCATTTCAGGGAATACAGAGCAAGACACTTGCACTTTTTTCACGTCCCTTCCAAGGCTTTGGCTCACAGGCTCACCCACATGAAAAACATCCCAGTGTCAGCAGTAAGGGTCACAGCAGAAATGTTTGGATTAACACACTAGGAAAACCACCTGGAGCTGGGAATGCTGATGTGGAGAGGTATAAATGATCTTATTCTTTCTACTGCACTTCCTAGAAAAGCTTTAGGTAGCCCAAGGAATGGAGCACTTCAGTAGAGGAGAGTGTTCTGTCAGGATCATCAGTGGAACGTCCAAAAACCAGCTTCTGCTTCCTTAAGAGGTCCCAAATGCTCTTGTATTTCCATGGGACTGCTCCTGACAGCACCCTGAGCAGGGCTGGCCTCCTGCTCACTTTTGTCCAGAAAAGATGCCAAATGAGATGTTTCTGGAACCTTAACCCAAATTCTCACTCTGCATGGAAGAGTGATAAAATCACCAGGATTAATCACATCCACAGAGCAGAAGCACCTCATGACCACTGAGCCCGAGGCTGTGCTGGGAATTACAGTGTAAAAATAGTTCCCAAGAGTTTATAGTCTAAGTGGCTAAGGCAGAAAAAGTTACATTCTTATTAAAAATAAGCCTTATAGGCACAGTATAATATATTTAGATAATGACCTAGCCTTGATTCCAAACTGATTTTATCAGTGTTTTTACCTTCTACTTCAGAAAAATACTGCAGGGTGACTAATTCCCCCCAGGGAAAAAGAAAAGGAATTAAAAACAGTACCTTGCAATAGAAACAGTACCTCTTAATCAATGCTTTAATGTTTTATTAAACCCCTGCTTTTAGGGAAATGGCAAAGCCCAGATTCAAAACTTACCTGCGGGTCTCCTTAGTGTAATATGGTTTTCAGTAAACAAATATGCATTTTGAAGTCTTCTTTTAATATAATTAAAAAATACATCCTTTGGGCCAGCAATATCCTCTGTCAAACACTGGGCTGTTAAAATTGCATCAGTAATTTTCTGTCCAGCTGTCTGGCTGCCAAGATCCAGGTGCAATTTAGGCCGATGTGAAACTGAGGAATCTGAATAAATAAAATTAAGGATACACAAGGTACAGTTCTGCAATTAAGAAGGAAATTAATGCACCCAATATTTATAATCTGATGTAAGGAATTCCTAGAGTCTGAAGCAGAAAGCTTGGAATTTCCTTGAACAAAAATTCCTACCTCTCTCAAGCTTGTATCCTCAACAAAACCAGAACAGAAATGTAGGCAAGTGTCCCAGCCAAATGAATATTGAATCTTAGTCCGGTTTAATATAACACAAATCTGTAAAAGACCAGTTCTCAGCTAACCAAGCATTTGCCTGTGATTATATTTATTTTATTACCTGTATTTAGAGGAATCACTTTTCTCATCAATCTGGACTTCAGGAAAGCACTTCAAATGAGGAGCTGGTTAAAATGGAGACAAGAATCTCCCTGTAGGATGAGACACAGCGAGCCAGGGAAAGAAAAATTGGAAAGCATTAGGCTAAGGGAAAGCTGAAATTGATTTCATTTAATAACCTTTGAAATGAACGCAGGAGAGAGGGAGGAAAGGCAAGGGAAAGAAGAAATGCTAATGGCACAGGTCTGGGAAGACTCAGAGGTAGATGGTAGCAGCTGGCCTTCACACTGTTGGTTGCTAAATTTTTTTGGATTTGATGCAGTTGCCCAATACCACACAACCCTTTAAGAACAAAATAATTAATAAAATAAAATAATCTCCAATCCCTTGCCCCTTCTGAGATGAATTGACAGTTTTTTTTAACAGGATGTAGAAGTCTCCCAACACACCAAGTCCAACTTTCTATAAACTCCCACTTATTCTGTGGAAGCACACCTTTTAAAAGGCTACAAAAATGTCTTACAGGTGCCCAGTTATTAGGAGGTAGATGTATTTCTTTTACTTTTCATGGTTTGAATCTAAACACACGGGAGTCCGAAGGCTGATGCTCCTGGACACTACAATGAATTAAGCTGAGTACAAATCCTGCCCCTAGAAATGAAACAAAAGTCAGCGTTTCTGAAGTCCTACCCAGATTCAATTACTGAGGCAGTGTTAAATGCCATGATTAGAGAGCTCCCTTCGATAGCTGATATTCCTGATTGCAACAGCACTGCAGACAAAGTAAGATTTCGGTGTTCAGAGCAATTACTGCTTCTCTGGAAGGGTAAAGTGTTAAACACAGACAAACCAAGCGGGTGTTTCAAAGTGCCATGAGAGGAAATGACATCATCACTCCTGCCCATCTGGGAGGAAGAACACAGCGCAGCAGATGAGCCAAAATCACTCCTCGCATGAAAGGAGAGAGTTCCACTGACTTCGGGAAATTTATCCCAATGTTCCTGCGAGTTGCAGATGAAAATGACGCACTTCACAGACTGGTAGAGGTGAAAAAAGGCTAAAGCCACAAAGACTGATGTAACATATTCATTTAGAGCAATTTATTGTTTTCACTACAAGTACATTTGTAGATGCTAAAAATCAAGACTGTGGCAGCTACTCACGTGGGTCAATATGCTCAAAAAGGTGGATATTTCTGCAGAGGTAAGAAAGAACATATGGTCCTTATTGCCAGTTAAGGGTCCCTTTTAAAACAATTTTCCTCAATCTGATTTGCCTTACAATTACCCTAAATCCTGCCATGATTGCTCTCACGGAGCATTCACAGAATTTGGCTTCCCCTGAAGATGTATTTTCCCTTCCCCTGGTTACCACCCTTATTATTGGTTTTTAGATAATCCCCGCAGTTACTAGAGAAAGGTTTTGGCTGGTTTCCCTCGAGGCTGCAGATGCCTATTACCTTATCAACAGAGCATCCTTTCTCCCCCGAGCCCCCAGCCTGGGCGCTGGCTGTTTCCCTGGGCACACTCTGTGCGGGGAGCAGCGGGGAGAACATTCAATATCCTCTCCCTGGCGAACGAGAAAGGCCACAGCTGCCGGCCCCAGCAGAGGGGCTGCTCAGCAAACCTGTCCCGGAGAGGCGCCTGGCTGGACCCAGCTGCAAAGAACTAAGAAATCCCCCTTCCCACAGCAAAATGTGCTGGCAGAAATTCGGCCCATTTCATCCTTACTGGGAGGAGATCAGACTGATTTGAAAGGTCCTTTTAACCAGAGCAAAAGAACTGTAATCAGAAAAGCACTGTCATTAACATCTCTGGCACAAGAGGTTGCATCAGAGAAAGGGGGTTCTTTTGTCAGAGAAATAACAGACTGAATAGTCTATTAATAAATCATACCTCTGAAGACAGAGCTGCCAGCATGTAAGCTGCATTCTGAGAGCTGAGTGGCTAAACTGAGGAGAAAAGCTAAAAGAAACTTCTCTGAGGTAATATCATAAAATTTAGAACTAATGCCTGGCTAGAACTGCCTGTGTGAACGGCCACTATGATTATTTATTTTAGTGTCGTTTGTGGGGTTGTTCTAATTTTTCTTTAGTTGTTGTTTGGCGGTTTTTGATGGAGAAGAACATCGACTGTGGATTGGTTTGGTTGGTTGGTTTTCTTAAGGTAGAGAAGGAAGAACCGGATTACAGTTTTGGACAGAGAGATCACAGAAATACAATCATAAAATGGTTTGGGTTGGAATGGACCTCAAAGATCATCTCCTTCCAACCCCTCAAATTTTCCTCCAAGTGAATGCAAAATCTCAGAAGCCACAAAGGCAATACAAGAATGCCAAAACCTATTAAATAGAACCTAAACATTTTTTTCCCCTTCTATAATTGGAATTGGCTGTCCTGTTGAGAGATGGGGCATTCACACCTCGGAGTGAAGAGAGGGAGAGAGTCTGAAGGGGCACAGAGCTCCTCTGAGGAAGGGCTGTGCCTTGTGTCCAAAACCGGGTAAGAGGCTCCTTTAAAAGGAGCTGTGCCGTCCTCGGTCTCCAGCTGCCACTCAGGAGAAGGGACAGAAACGCTCAGGGTTCAAACTTCTCCCCTCCCTCCGAGCCGAGCAATCAGGAGATGCGCTGACAAGCTGCAGCCGTGGCCCCAAGCCAGCCCCTGGAAGGCAGCAGGAGCACGGCCGAGCGCTGCTGCCCGGGGCTGGCTGCTGCCCGTCCCTGTCCGACAGCAGTCGCTGCAATCCCAGCGCTGGAGCTGCTCCTCCCTGCAGGAGCTGGGAGCGCCGGGCTGCTGCTGTCTCCCGTCGGGATCTAACGCTGTCAGCGCTTTGGCTGCCTCGCTTCTTGCCCCGGCTTGCGAGGCTGCAGTTGTGGAAATGCTGTTTCCATCCAGAGCTCCTGCTTTATTCTGCGAAGAGGAAAACGGCCGGGTTTGCACCTGCACGGATACAGCAGGCGTGGGCCGCTGCCTGCCTGGGAACAGGTGATCAGAGTGAGTGTGAGGCAAAGTGGAAGCCTTCAGTTTTGCGGGTTTAAACGATCGATTTACAGGCATTAAATACGTGCAAGAACCCGAGCTCCGTGGTGATAGTGAGTGCCAAGGGCTGAGCAGAGCCCCCAGAAGTACCTGGTCACCGAGAGGCTGTCCCCAGGCACTGAGCCAGCTGACGAGATCAGCGCAGTTCCTGCTGCTGCTTCTCCCTGGATTCACGTGAAAAACGAGAAGGAAAAAGCCACACGAAACAAACCAAAACCAAACCACAAACCGAAGGGGAAAAAAAAAAAAGAAAAAAAAAAAAAAAAAAAAAAGAAAGCCGACCAGCCCAGGAGATCAAATAGATATTCCACCCCACCCCCCAGTAAAATTCTCTGTTAAATTATTAAAAATATGCAGGCATTTACAAAGAGATTGAAATAAAATAATCACTGGTGCATGGAGATGTTTTTGACTGAGTGCCGTGGAGTTTTGCTTTCTACCTAAAATCTAAACCTGTGGCACTCGGGGGATTAGGAAGAGAAAGGCTGACAGATTTAACTCTTGCAGCACAAGTGGTTTCCTGATACCAACACGATAAGGCTAAAACCGGATGCCAGGGTGACTTTCACACATCAGAATGTGAATGCTGCTACTACCACACACTTTAACTCTAAACACCAACAGTTAAAGTGGCAGCTCCTTTCCGTGGCATATCTGTGCAAAAAGCCGCACACAGAGGAGGCTCTTGGTTTATTTATAGGCAAAACAGCTGCTTCGTGCATTCCAGGGTCTGGGCTGAGGTCTGCTCCCAGTCCTGCATGTACAGAGTTACCTTGTGTGCAAGTAAAACGCGGAGCGCTCCTTTCCAAAGCCTTTTTCACTGCATGAGACACCTCCGGTGGGACACAGCTGGACTGGGGATTTTCTTTACTCATGAGAAAAATGGTAATTTTTGATGGTGGTGGCAGACCAACCCAGAGTGCAACTTAGGTGAGTTCGTTCTAAACAACAAAATCGTTCTCACAGCTGCTTTCCTCTCAGTTTCCCTCCTGAAATGCTCACTAAAGATACAACAAACAAAAGCAAATAATAGCCTCCAGTCGAATTATTGGAGGGGAGGACGGTGTTTCTCACCTGCGCACTGGAATGATCCCACTCATGCCACCCATGCACACTCAGATGAAGGCGTTTTCTACCACTGCTCACTTTCCCCGACTCGGTAGTTGGGGGCAGCACATCCTGCTGCGCCTCTCATGCTGCAGCAGAAGCATAAAATATGACATGCTTGAGTTAGTTAGCACTGGGAACACGAACGTGTGTCAGTGCAAACAGGCATGAATCTCCCCCATGTTATTACAAATACAAGTGGTGAGAACTTTTTCAGGTTCCCCACGTTTGCTCTCACCCGATAATATTCATTGCAACTACAAGTTTCCAGCTCTCTCTAAATATTTCATCTCATATGGATTCACTCTTAAATCACACCACTGAAATAGCCTACTCTTCTAGCCTCTCATATTTTTATGATCCTTTTAGAGGAGGTCTGTATCATTTATTTAGATTCATTATTGCTTTTCTCCCTTAAAAGCCACTTCATTTAATGTAGCTACCACTTCCATTTTTCAATATATATATATAAACGGGGTGTGTGCGTCCGTGCTCTGACATCATGATCAGCATTTTGCCAAGCAGCAAGCTGCAGTTTTGCCAGTCTCATGCTGGAGGAGAAATCAATGACAGATTCTAGATCCTTTATATGCACACAGACTACAAAATGTCAAACAAATGTAAGCAAGCAATTTCTTTTCCCCGGAATTCCAGTCCAGCATATTTGCCCAGTTCCCAGAAGTCAACATAAATCAAGACAAGACTCGAAGATCAAGACACAAAAAGACTTCCTACTTCTAACAGATTTTCAAAATTAATCTCTACAGTCATAAATAATCCCAAATGAACTGTCAGCACAACACGCTTCCCAAAGCAAAATATTTACACCCAAGCTAAGTGAAAGAATGGGGAAAACTGGTTGCTGGTAATTTAGACTCTCCAAATACATTTGGGAATATTCATCAATCCGGTTAAATCTGCTCTGCAGTTTACAGAGGCACACAGAACTCATACAGAGTACTGAATGCTCACACACACTCAGGTATGAACATCAATTTAAAGGGTCAGTTTAATTAAAGCGGGCGAGTTTAAGCACAGACAAGCCCTGCAGTGAATTGCTGCTGAACACGTAGAAAAAAAGACTGCGGAAGGGAGATGAACCACTAAGCCATGACTCTTCTTTTCCCCACTTATTTCCCCAAACATACTCAGCCTAACCATACACAGTTTGTCCAAACAGGAGCTCTGTGTGGCTTTTGCTTCTCTTTGTTTTCCCTGCTTTCTCGAAAGCTGTAACAACTCCTTGGCTCTTTTTCCAGGCAAGGCTGCCAACTTCTATAAACGGACTCCAAACCTGGCAGGCGGCAGGCACAAGTCTGGTTGCAATATCCCAGCTTTGCCATCTATTTCTGCAGAAACTTCTTCCAATGCTTGCAAGCCAAGCGTATTTTCCTTAGGTTTATCTACTCCATCTTCAGCAGCAGGTAAAATAAATTCCTTCAGAGACGATTCCAGCTCTCCCTCGGGTGATTCACGCTACATGAAAGACTTAAAAAGAGTTTATCCTCCCTGACATAGCCAGAGTTGCAAGTCAGTATCCTGCACACAAACCCCATGCTAATTTATTCTGCTCTCTTATCTCCCTCCTTTCACTCTCTCAGCTGATATAAGGCGTGCCAAGCTCACGGTGCTCCCCTAATGCTGCACTGCTGCTCCCTTCCCCTTCCAAAGGGAACATTCTCTGTTTCTATTTAGCAAGATGGCTTTTAAAAATAGGAACGCAAAACCCAGTGCTGAGTTCAGGATGGTTATGGGAGATACAGCAGGTGCAAATATTCTCTTACACAGCATTTTCTGATGATATGACAAAGGAAAACTTTACTTGCAAAGGGCTTAGAAGGACTTTCCAGGGTAATTTTCATCCCAGTGTTTTCCAGATATGGTAACTAAAATCCTTTTCAGCCTAGAAGTACTAGAAAAATGTTTCAAGAGGCCAAATTGTACCAGACAAGACTGAGCTTTCTGAAGAGGGCCAGAAGGTGTCTGTGCCTCCTTAGCTGCACGTTGTCCTCAAACTTCCCACTTTCATCCATTTATTACTGGCACAGAATTCCCAGTTAAAGATACAGGTGTCTTTCATACATGCCTTTCCATACGTGGAAAGAAATTCAGAACAAGCACCCCTCAATTTAACATGCAATTTACCGAAATTTAGAGTTGGGCCCGGACATAGCCTTACATTGAGCCATAGCCCTGCACTTTGTGTGATGCTTCAAGAAGTCAACTCACGGTGTTTCTAGTCAAAAATATCACCGAATAATTTTCTGGATGAGAAACATGCTACTTTTTAATTTGGATTTTTTTTCCTCTCTTGCCTTTTGCCGAACACCTAGGAGTTAACTGGAGATCAGCTTTTCATTTTCTAGCACCGCAGTTTTTCCTGGGTTTTTGAATTCAACACATTCATGTGGTACTTGGTTGATCCTCTTGAACCTATTTCGAACCCAACCGAAATTAACCTAAAGATTTCCCTGCTTTGCAGTTACTTCTGCACACCCGCTGGATGTTTCTTTCAGTGGCAGAAGCAGTGGGGAACAGCTTTGTGCCCTGCAGAAGCAGACACGAGCTTTGGACAGCATACACGAGGCAGGGGAGGGGCAGTTAAACATCCACATGGAGCTATAAAGTGAAATTTAATCTCACTGCGAAGCACTCATACCTCAGCCCACCCCTCAGAGGGTCACCTACCCCTTCAGAAGGCAACGCAACGATAAAATGACCTTACTCACTCCTGCATGTTCATCTTTTGTCCTGTCCTGGGGTGCCCTACAAAAAGCTCCAGTGCTGGCAAGATTTGAGTGTGCTTTGAAGGTGCTTTGCAGTCGGTTCCAAAAGGCTCACGGACAGCAATGAGCTGCACGAGGAATCCTGGTTGAAAAAAGAAAGCTGGGAAAGGGAAGATTATTTGTCACTGAAGCGTGAAAGATTTTTACCGTAAAACAACAAAGGTGTCATTTTCAACCTACAAAACAGTACTTCAGAATGCAGTAGAAATGCTAGTAAAGACTATTAGAAACAAACAAAAAAAAAAGTTTTCCCAAGCATTGACAGGGATTATAAGTCATTCACACAGCTTTTCCATCTAATTTCTCCCTACAGTTTTATTTTCAGAGACCTCACACACCTTCTTGCTTCAATGTTTTAGGAACAGGCCTCTCATCTATTATAGCCCAATCAAGCACCAAAGCTAAGTCAAGCTCAGCTCCATTTATTTTACTATCAGGTACAATAATGCTGCAAGCCAAAAATTTACAGGCAGGTTTATAGAACTAAGACAATGCCTCTTTACAAACAATTCTTAACTACCGCCTAATTATGCAATTTTTCCCACATTTTTCAGGAAGACAATCTGTCCTCCCAGTCTTTTTTCCTCGAACTGTACCAGGCACTAATAAGATCTTAGTGGCACCTTTCAAGCTAACTATTCTTCACCAAAATGCTCTCAAACTACACTTTTTTTTTTAAATGACAGAATGATTTAGGCACATCAGTGTTTTTCAGATTCCTCGTGCTTAAAATATTCTGTTGAACTACCCAGAATTCAAGAAGTTTTAGAGATGCTGTTTTCACAAATGCTGACAAAAATGGCAAAAAGCCAAATCTGCCTCCTCCAGGCTCCAGAAGGTCAAACAGGAATAAGTGGGGACACGAATCAGCCCAGAAATGTGGGATTAGAAGATGTGTGAGCAAATCTTAGCCTCATTATAGTCATTACAGCAAAACTGCCACTGCATGTCTCCAGTGGGTACAGGGGGAAGCCTTTCCACCCAAAACATCCTGATCAAGGCACAAACCACTCCAATTTCCAGTGCTGCAAAATACTGGGTCTCAAATCCAGCAAGGCAAATTACTAAATCCTTTTCCAGGGCAGCTCTGCTTAATGTTGGCAGGCAGCATGCCTGGAGTATCAGACATTTCTCCCCGTCTCCCATGCCCTTATTTGACTTTGCTGACCCCAGCTGAGATATGGGGAATCACATCCCGTTCCCCCAGGCACGCCAGTGCTGCCCAGTCCTCGCTCTCCCAGACACCCCTGAGGAGGTGGCGGGATTTATTTACAGGCACAGGAGTTCGAAGAGGTTTTGCAGCTTTTTATTAAAAAAAGAGATTCTCTGTAAGCTGCAGGTGGCGAGACCATTCTCCTGAAGTTCCTGCTCTGCTTCGTGGGCTGCTTGTGCTGCGAACTGAATTCATCGTTTCGTTGGCAACTGGAAAAGTTTGTGTAATCTACAATTCTACTCTGCTACTAAGACACTCGATGGACAGAGGTGACCCCAGTTTCACAAAAACTCACAATTATCACAGCAAATTCATCAATGATAAATACAGAATATGAATTTAACTTGCATGTTATTGAAATAACCTGCTAAGCATTAACATACAGGCAGCAAGCAGTGGCTTAAGGGATATTTTCTTCTTCTAACACATCCAGTAGAAGCTTGAAATCCTTTTGCTACCTAGGCAGAGAGGCCTTCTTTGTGTTTAAGAATAGCACTGGAAGAAAACTACTTTGATTCTTCAGCACCAAGTGCTTAAGGTCATTTACAAGTAATTAATAAAGCCCAAGCATCCTGTACAACACCTTGCTGTTATTTCCAGGAAGAACTTGGAGAAGCAGCTTTTTTGGTGTGTTTTTTATCCAGCTTTTTACAATTCTTCTTACAAAACATCGGTCCTATCCAGAAGGGAGAAGTCTGATTCCCACAAAAGGCTTCACAGCTCCCCTGAAACTGGGATAAATGATACTGCTGGCCCAGCAGGCCCAGGGAAAGGGAGTTTGTGCAATGGGTATCTCCAAAGTGACCCCAAACACGCTGTCAGATCTGCCCTTCTCAGGAAGGGAGAACACTGTGGGTGGCACTTTCTCCAAACTCTCTCTCGGCTGAGGCTTGAGGACAAAACATTCCAAGGCCATAGGAAGGGATTCTGAGGACTTGGGGGCTTTGGATCAACTCTGTGAGGCTCTGAATTATGGAGGAGCCTAAAGTCAGTAATGAACCAGAAACATGGCCAGGCTTCCTCCTCCCAACCGTTGCTTTAACATTGGTAGGCAAACATCCATATTTAAACTATATTGCTAACGAATATATTTTCTCCAGATGCTCTGCTTATCTTTGGAATAACCTCTTGAAAATAGACAGAAAGGACTATACTTCAAGGATGAATAAATAAGTTGTTGCTATTACTGTTATTATTATCATTATCATCATCATCATACTGTGTTCTTATATCCCACCGATAAGGGTAATAGCTATGGAAAAGTGTCAGGAAAAATGAATCTCAACAGCTACAGAAAAAGTTCTTCTTTACAATCTGAAATTGATCTGTTCACAGGCACAATTCAAAAATTAAAGCAACTCTGGACAAGTTTCAAGTGTTCTTACCCAGGAATTTCTGTTACAGCTGTATCAGTGATAGCTGCAAGTGTTTGGAGAAAGCAAATCACAACTTTAATAAAACTGCCGTGCATGGGTACTCACCAAGGAACCACCAGAAGTACATTTATACAGAGCAGGGACAAATCTCTTCACATAAGGACAGCAGATAATTAAAAATACACATCCCCCACTGGAACAGGCTCTGCAAAGGGAAACAGGGCTCACTGTGGACAAGAAGAAACACGAAGATGAGTGAACATGCGGACTTTGGAAAGACTAAATCACTACAAAGGAAACTGGGCAGAGAACAGAAACAGCAAACGTGGGGATGGCATGTTTTTGTTCAAATTTTACCGAAAGTTTAGTTTTCTACAGTGACCTTGGCTGTTAGCTGCTTTAGTTGCAGCAGCAAAACAAAAACAAAACAGGAAATTCCACAGTGTCTGAATCAAAAAGTGGACAGAAGAAAAGGGAAATGACAAAAATTTGAACGACTTCTGGCAGAAATTCAGGCAGAAAAATTGAGTCCGGTTGGCGTTTGCATGATTTCCTTTCAAAATTCTCTTTCAGGTATTTTTCTTATTGGTATTTTATTTCAATTCTTTGTTGAGAGAATATCTTGCATTTACATGCTTGAACATAACATTTTGGCTTTTTATGACTTAAGGCAGTTGCTGATAGTGTATTAGCAGTTGTTTTTCCGTATTAGGTAACTTAAAACTGCAAAATCTCCGTGAACTCCATCCACACTGAATGTGTGACAGCATCTGCCAGCCTGAATTAGTTTTATTTTGGGATCACGCTGCTCAGAATATGCCAACAAAGGCACTAAAAAGCATCAAAGCAAAAATAATCACCTCTGAATTAGGAGGCCTCTTCCCATCAGTGACTGCTGACATCTCCTTGAGGACTGGCAGATGGAAGCCTCACTGGGTTGCATTTTCTGTGTGCACTAGGAGCACTCATCGACTTCAACCAGGAACAACGGGACCTGAAATGGAGCACAGAGGGGTCAACACCTGTGCAAAACTCAAATGGAACAAGCAATAAAGCTGCACAATGCCTGATGACTGGCAGGAGAGAGAAAATGACTGCAAGAAAATGTCCTGTATTCCTCTTTGGTGTGTAACTTATCCAGGCACAACCCTGAAGAAAATTAACGTGTCTTTCATACATGCCTTAAGCCTGTTGTCATATATAATGTGTCAAAAACTGTTGTTGCATGCGAGTTTCAGGAGAAATAAGTTTGATAACTATTATTTTTTCAGTTTCCATGATGAGCAGCCATGAAGCAGTGAGCCCAGCACCAGGGAACTGGGCCTTTTTTTATTCTCCCAAGAAGAGGAAAAGATGTTTCTCTGCATGTGAAATAGAGGCTGGTAGGTAGATCTAAAATATGGCAGAACAACAAAATCTTATCTGCAGCTAAAATATGAGATGAAGTTAAATTTGGGGGGGAGGGGGTAGTAAAAGAAATCTAAATCTTCCTACTTGAACAAGCACTTGTGTTTCACCTGCCAGCTCCAGCTGTGCACAGCAGTTCCACACACTCTACTCGCTCTGCTCCTATTGTCTTGGGGGACTTTTGTTTAGTCTGTGGTAGACGGCTGCGTTTTAAAATAATAAGAAAAGAGAACTCTGCATTATCAGAACTCATGCCAAGCAACTATAAAGAATTTTGATGGCTCTTTCATTCCACATGAGGCTTTAATCTGCAACAATTACCTTCTTCCAGCATGTGTGTGTTCCCTCTTTGTGACTGACAGGGAATACAAAAGCCAGGATAAGTGATATTGGCTACAAGCCACTTGCATATGACCTTTTCATTGAAATGTTTGAAAGCTCTGGCTGCTCCTGAGGTTCAATCCTCAGTTCCTCACTTGGGCAAAATGCTTACGGATCTGGAATTTTTTCTACAGTGATTAATGGAGCCATTTATTTGTGCTCCCTTGTTTGCCCAGGCAATCTGATCACGTGTGGCTGACTCAAGCACACACCTTCATGAGATCAACAAAAAGAAGTGAGAGTTGCAGTTATTTCTGTCTTTCTTTCATGTCCCAACCTATGTTTATCGGGTAGGATGTAAAACATCTGAAACAGAGTCAACGCAATCCAAATAATGCAGGACTCTTCACAAAAATATCCTTCCAATAAAATAAGGAGTCCTTGTGTTTGTGTCCACCACTGAACCCACGGCTGAAAAGATTATTTAAACAAGATGTCACGGTAGCTATTGTGTTGTTATAGTAACTTCTTGTCGGTTTAGATTCTTACTACTTTAAAACTGAATAAATAAATCACCATAAGAGGAAAAAATATTTTACTGAGACAATTCAGTGCCCATTACCACAAAGTAAATATTCAAGAATCACTTCCAAATGACCACGAGGTGCCATTTTCAGTTTATGGCTGATTTGTGATTTTTGGGGTGGGTTTTTTTTTAACCTCTTATCCAAATGATCCTAAATATCCTTGGTGTGATAAATTATTTCATTGGCTTCTGAGGATGCTGGAAAGCAGAGAATTATTTGGAATCCAAGACTGTAAACAAAGCTCTTGGATTCCATGTGGCTGTAGTTACAGGCAATGTCACAGCAAAACTAAAGTTGACGGGTTTGTACATCAATAATAAATCTCCCTAAAGAACTCAGAGAAACCCCAACCTAGCAGCGCTACCACTGAAAATCAGCCCTGTGGAAAAAAAACTGTGTAAATGATATGTTAGAAAAGAATTGAATCTCTGCCTGAGCTCAAAGCTGTCACTGGAGCAGGCTGTTCTGGAGCAGTTCCTTCTCCCAGGATACGAACGGGATCTGTGCTGTTTGCAGGGGGAAAGGATCTCGTCCAAAGGGCTGCACGGGAGGGAATTTTCCATGCAGTTTTCATGGGCTGCAATGACTGACACTGCTGCTGCAAGAAAGAAGGTGAAAGTTAAGTGTTTGCAAGATGTGCTAAGCCATTGAATCCTGCAAAGGCACAGCTCTTCAGCCAACAGCAAAATAACTTCTTTTGCTGACTAGCTAAAGTTAAAACAACTTGGTAGATTTCTCTATTGAAAGATCAAATTATAAAGCAGAATATATCTGAGGTATTTTCTTCTAACATTAAAGTTTTGTAACTGAAATAGATGCCTGCTCTTCCAGAAGGACTCTTCCCCAGCAATGGCCAGAGGGTGGTGTGGCATAAAAAAGCCAAGGGGATCAGATTAGGGGTAAGATTTAATTCTTCAGTTTTCGAAATGAGTGATTCCAGCTGGATCAGTCACCAGCAGAATAATTGCCAGAGTTTGGCTTTATTAATGCCCATTGAGCAAGTGAGACTGCAATGAGATTAAAAGGGACTGCTCTCAGCTACCTCAGAGCTGCTGCTGTTTGTCCTGGTCACCACTCTCGATGAAAAACTTTCTCTGGAACAGAGCAGCAGCTCCTTAATGAGGCTCTCACTGCTTTCCTGAAAAGGTTGAACGGTACAAATATTTAAGGGATTTCTGAACATTCAGAGGTGGCTTTCACATCCAAAACATAGAGTGTGACATCACCCAACTTCACAGCAGCTGTTCCAACCTTAACGTTTCAAACCTCTGTGGACTCCTAAACCCACTGCAGCTGAGAGCTCTGCACAAAGACTTTGCTTTGCCATCCTAATACAATTAAGCCTTAAAGCTCAGACCCTTTCCACTGTTTCAGATGGACAGGCTGCCTGTCTGCTTCGTAGTGCGGCAAACTGGGAATTAGGAAGTTTGACATGTAGCAAGATATTTGTGGGCTAACCATTGAGCAATTATTTATCCAAACCTGAATTCTGGAATTTCTCAAAGCTTCTGATGTTTTCCTGTGGTTACTCCGGGAGAAGCAAAGCAATTAATCCAAAAGCTCCAGCCAGCAAAATGCCATGAAGTTTTCATTATGTGATAAATAGCAACTATAGCAGTGGCATTCATGGGTAGTGAAATATAAGAATTATCATGCATTAGAATATGTTAGGAAATATTACGTGCGTGTTAAGAATAACATTGCTACACAGATATTTACTAGTTAACATTATAACTGGAGTCAAAGATCCAAGATGCTGATATAGCTTGAGTTACAAGAAATCTATATAACCTGAATCATAGCTTGAGCTACAAGATATCTATATATTTTGAATAATAACTTTTCATATATAACCTGAATCATAACTTTCCATACAATGCAATAGCCAGTATATGGTTAACTAATGGCTTAATGCTTCAATAAATGGAAACTCGCCAGGTGAATAATCTCAAAAAACAGACAAGTCTAGCTAGATAGGGGGAGCAGCAGCATGTACTAATGAAAATTGGCAACAGTGAAGCCAATTACCCACCAAGTGAAGAATTTAAGACGGTCGGATGCAGAAAGACCTAGGAGCACCCTAACTGTGCATGCTCTGAAGACAAAGTTGAAAACTTCTGATGCAAGGTAGACTTGGAGCCTTCATCAGAGAAGATCCCCAAAGGCCCTCACGAACATAATACGCANCGAACATAATATGCATGATCTAAAAGGCAGGTCAGGGGAGGGACTATGTTAATTCCCTCTAGAAAAAAAAAAATTAGTTCTCAGAAAAACGATGCATATGCATTTAGTTTATTAATATGCATTGTAGTGTATTAATATGCACAATGTTAAAGGATATAACCGGGAAGTCTGAGTAAGTGGGTGTGCCTCTGGCTATGAGCTATGCATCCAGTGCTGGGGGTTTTTGCTTTAAGTGACCTTTGCCCCTACTGTCCCTCATTAAATTTATAAAACTCCAAAA
>VYZQ01059896.1:0-39080 GCA_013400655.1 Mystacornis crossleyi
GGACAGGGACAGGGACGGGCCGGCTCCCCCCACCCCCGGCTCCGTTCCCCCTACGCCCGGCTCGGTTCCCCATCACCCCCACTCTGGGCTCAGCTGCCCGTCCTCTCCCCGCCGCCCCGAGGGGCTGCCCGGGCCGGGGGGAGCCGCCCGGTGTGGTGTGCGGCTGAGCCCGCACTCGCTTTAGTTGGCGGCACCGTAGGCGAGAGAGTGGTGACTGCCTTTATCCCCGTGTGCTGGTGCTGATTTAATAACTATTAGTTATTTTAAAGGGGTGATGGTGGGGATGGGATAGAATGGCATTCGTAATGTTTGTGCGGTGGGACATTTCAGTTTCAGGGCTTCTCCTCCGCACGCTCCCTTTTCTTTCTCTTTGAAAGTGCTAAGAAGATAAATTTGATCTTTACATCGTCGCTTGGTGGAGTATTGATTATGCAAGTAACTTCACAAAGTCCTTTCCCTCGAAGCCAAAGTGGCAGCTGAATTCTCTGTAAAGAGCAGAAGCTCCTAGGACTGTGTTCTGTGTAAGATCGTGCAGTTGCCTGGGCTTTTCAGCAAAGAGAATGATATTATTTATATAGGGCAATGGGTGAACTGTGGATGCAGGGAAATGGAATGGTTTTTATGCCCATCTGAGTCAGATGGTTTAATGCTCACTACCAGCTCTGCATCTCTTGAAATCCCCGGATGCTTGTTGCAATTCCCTGTATCTAACCCTGTGTGTGACCCCAAAAGAATTCTAGCGACGAACACAGAGACAGTGTGTGGTGTTTTCCTCAATTTCCAAAGCTACTGGATTGCAAAAAACGCCCATCCTCATGTCTAAACAGGCTGTTTTACTGCTGTCAGTAGTCCTTTTAAAGGCTCTTGAAGTACGAATCCTTATGTACAAAATAACTGGTGAGTTATTTGTAGTGACTATGAATTACCTAAAGAGTCTGATGTGAAGTTTGTGCCTTTTTAATATTTCTGTTACCTTTAACTACACTTCTACTTAAGTGGGGCTCAGGCCATTACTATTATAAACAGTACACTCTTAAGTGTTTCCCGTGAAATTGGGCAGCCCTGAGGTTTAAGTTTCAAGCTGTGTAGTCTTTTAAATAAAATACTTGCATTTAATGTATTGCCTCTGAGTTGAGTAACAGCAATTTGCCTCTCTAAGTCTCTTCAAAGGAAGAAGAAAGGATGTTATGCTGTAGTTAATTGTATTTTGTTTTCAGAGTAAAAAAAAGTTTAAAACCTTAGATGAGTCAGAAGCAGAGGAGGTAGACTGTCCAAGGATCTTAGCTTAATCTAGAGGAACCTGGGAGAGAGAGCTTGCCAACCACTGGCCTTGCCCTTTGGAAAATCCTGAACTTGCTCTTTAAGGCAAAGTTAGTAACAGTGAAGTTGCACAAAACACCACTGATAGACCCAGTGGTTTGCTGCCACTGATGGTGGCCCCTCTTCCTCCCTCCTTCAGTCCCTTGCTTTCCAACTGCAGGCTTCTGCCTGCTGGTCTGTCTCCTGCACAAGCACCACCACTCCTGTGTGCCAGGTCCTCTGTCATCCTCTCAAACTCCCTAACGTGGTGCCTTCCTCCTCTTTGTGAACCCCCAGTCCCCCCAAAAAGAGGTGGCTCAGTCTCAGCTCTGCTGGCAGCTTGGGTTGGCAGGCTGAAGGTTGTGATGGTGTGAGTGGGACAGGAGAGGGGAATGGTGCCTTCCCAGGTTTGTTGGCACGTGAGAGCTNGCTGGTCACGTTGTCCTCAGAGGAGCATGTGGGTTTTCTTGACATGCAACTTAATGCGTAAAGTAGATTATCAAGTGAAAGATTGGTTCTGACTTATAGCTGGAAAACTACAGAAAGAAGTATTTGGTGTGATAGCTGTGCACAGATGTGGGAATGTGAATGGAGTATTGCTTATCTGACCTTTGAAAATGTGTTTTCCAACTAAAAATGTGTTTCTTTGAGGCACTAGTAATGAAATTAATCAGACTTTTATGCTGTCTATGAAACATAAACAAATGTTTCAGGTTTAAAGTATCCTTATAAGTGTGATAAAATCTGCATATGTATTCTGGGCTTTGTCTTTAAAATGTCATTGTTATTATAAGTGAACTTAGAGATAGGGCCATGTTGATTCTTGCTCTACCCTCCAGTTATCTTTTTCTTGGCAACTGACTGATTTGAGTCACACGTCAGTCTTAACATGTAAAGCTGCTTCATTTAATGAAGTAAAAAGCCCCAAGCTGTTAGCAGGGTCTTTCTGCTGCTCTGACAGAATATAAATAACTGCCCTGTTTGTTCTCCTCTGAAAGTCAGTGAAAACTGGATTATTTCCATTCTGAATCACCATTTGTTCATTCGATTGAGACCTCTCCTTTTAAGACTACAACCAACGTATGCGTGTTGAAACTTTTTTTTTTTGCTTGCCTCATGCCATTATTAGTCTAGAGTGCTAACATTTTACTCTCTGGAAACTAATGTTTATAGTAAATTATTTATAGTGTGTCTAGTTCTGGTACTACTACCTTAAATTCTCCACCAGAAAATACACTTAATTTTTTTTTTTTCAATTCCAGAACTTTGTGTGTTTGCGATGTTTGTTTTTAAGAGGTGAGCCTTGTCTGTGTGTGTTTTTTGTTGATCTATAAGTCTGAAGGGATGTAGAGGTAATGTGAAAGCCTGAGTGGGTGTATGAGGAGGTGGGAACGTGAAAACATTTGAGGATTAATACACTGAGCTGACGTTATTGTCCGTAGCAGCACAAATGACCACCAATTTGAGTGGTGCTATGGACACCACTAGAGATCCTCAGTAAGGCTATTGTCTCTGGAGTTGTGTGATGAATTTCCTCCAAGAGCTTTACTCTTGGTCCTGGGCTTACTCCTACGAAAAACTGGAAACACCAACAAATAGCAGCCATTTGGCTACAAAGTGGCCCAGGAGAGAAGAAATAGGATGTGATGGGGCAGCTCCTGAGCCTGGCTCCTTAGGTTGCTGGCGTCTTTTTTGTGCCTGGGGTTGTCATTTGGCCAACAAATGTGGCCAAATTGTGGCCTGGGTTGTCAGTGGCTCATCAGCCAAACAATAATTAGGGGAAAACATGCTGAAAAGGATTATATTTGGCACAGGCTCAAGGCAAAGGACTAGTCAAGGGAGAAGCAAGGTGAGAGCACTGGAGGCTGGTGAATCTCATGTCCAGAGTACCACCATGGACCTGTGACATGGAGGAAATCTTGTTAGCTAGAATGTTGTCCTCCTCTCATTTTTATTACAATTCTATGTGTTGTCCTGCTATACTGCAATGAGTTTCTAGAGAGAAATCAGGGCTTGCTTCATGAAATAAGAGAAGATCCTTTCCCCTGCCTGATATCAGATATAATTTGGGTCAGTTGTGCTCAGGCTTGTTAATTGTTTATATGAATTATCTTATCTATAAATAATGTTGGAATAGAAAAAAAAGGAGAAAAATTACTGAAGGAGAAAAATTACTGAAAAATAATCTGACCTCTTGAAATATGTAATAGCAGCTGCAGTATTTTCACAAATAAATGTTGCTGGGGTTTGGTTTATTAATGTAGCCCTTATCACACAGCTTAATTGGTATTTATACAGGCATATGTTAAATTAAAAGCTTTGTGATCCACAACTGTCAAACCCTCAGTCTTAGGCAGAGGCTGAACGACTCTGCACTTTGTGCATTCCAGAAATATTTCAAATTTGAAACAGCATGAGGAACCATCCTGTGCTGAGCGCAAAGTCAAGATGCTTTTGGCTTTACCTGTGTTGACTAAAGCTATGGGTGACAGGGGCACGGCGTGTTTGCAGATTAGTGTAGATCATGGCTGAGTAGCTCCTTTTTTTCTTCACCAGTTTCTCTGTATTGATCACATTCTCATTTGCTTTCTGTAATTGCTGATGGCAAAACATGACCTTCTTCGGGTCCTGGGCACAAGAGCAGGAATGTGTGTGGAGTTGTACCCCTTCGTGTGGTGGCCGGGGTGGGGTCAGCGGTGGTGCTGGGTTATTCCCAGAGCTGTGGGGGAAGCTGGGGCTGCTCACCACTGCCATGGGTGGGCTGTGCCGCTGAGCTGAGCTGACCAGTAGTTCTCTTACAGCAGCCAAGTCCTCCTGCTCTCTTCTGGGTGCTCCCTGGAGCTCTGCCTTTGGATGTTTTCTGGTCTTGGTGTCCTTGGAAGAGCTCCTAGAAAGACTCAGCTGCAGCAAAGCATGTGTCAGGCTAGAGGATATGGGGAAAATGGCCTTGGATGCCAGTTTTCATCCAAATGAGCTCTTTTTTGGGCTAGTCTTGTAAGCTTCTGTTAAAGTATTTTTTAAAATTTGCACCTTTAATAATTTCTGTGGTTTATAAACCTTTGCCCAGTGGGGGGAAAGACTGAAAGATGTCACCTTAACAAAGCACTTCCAGCAGGTTCTGGGACAGCATCCAACTCACTGATGCTGCTCAGGTGTCTCTGTCAAACCTCAGCTCCGGAGAGGACAACACACCCACTGCAGCATGGGTTGGCTTGTTGGAACCGAACCATTAACCAGTTCCTGAACAGCAGCTGCTGACTTTTGGCGCTCTCTTAGTAGGATTCAGCCAACAGAGCCGGGTCACCATCCCTTGGTTCATAAACTTCTCGAATCTCTTGCAGGTGTTACCATACAGCTTCTTCTTGTTTCACGCCTGCTTGTTCCACCCGGGTGTGAAGGAAAGCACGTGGGCTGGGCTGGGCTGTGCTTAGTAAATTGTTGGCTGCCGGCTTTTATGTCAGAGCAACATCTTGAGCTTCTGTATTGGCTGGTGACAGAGGCGAGGGTTTGCTGCCTGCAGGTGAGCCTGCCTGGTGTGGATAGTATTTATGGGACCTCCTGGAAGACCTTCAGGAAGAGACGGCTGAAGAATGTGCCACAGTGTCTAGCAGATACACATTTCATGTATGTTAGTAAGATCTAGTCTGCCTATGAGTGCCTGCGCTGCCCTTACTGTGGAAGAAGTGATAATTTTTTTTAATCTATCTCCTGTACAGGGGACAAGGTCTCTACTTTGCCTGTTCTCTTGGACACCTTTTAACAACCATCCACAAGGGTGCCATGGGACAGCCTGCTTTGAGCTGTGCCTTTTGATTTCTTTCAAAGTGAGTGTTATTACTTGATGTTGGATCAAACTCTTATTTTGGGGAGTTATGATAGTGCCGGCATTTTGGAGTTGGCTTTGGCTTTTCTGAGTCTCTGGCTGTGAGACATTAGTGTAAGGAGAGAGCCAGCTTTGAGGAGTGGAAAGGGATGATCTAGAGTTCCTCAGAAGTGAGAGACTAAGAGCTGACGGCAGGATGTTTGGCATGGGAGGGATCTCTGATTGCGAAATGTGCTTTTACACCTTTGTTAACCAGAGCCAAGACCGAAGAGCTGCTCAGACATGCTCTGAGATGTTGTCCTCTTGCTGGCTTAAATCAAGGTAGGGATAAAAAGTGTGCAAACACTCCTTTGATCGAGGGAGGCTCCTGCAGGGACCTATGTGGTGTCAGTGTTCCTCGAGCCAGTGTGACATTTTCTCGTCAAGACCCATGTGTTGAACATTTTGTCCACTGAATGCGAGCTGGTGGTCGCATAGATGGTGTTTGCTGAGCTCTCCATCTCACCTCTACAGAAGCAGCAACACTTCATGTCTGTAAAATGATGATTAAGAAAAGGCAGCTCAGAGTCAACTGTGCCTTTTCCCCACTTGTGGTGAAAAAAGCTTCTTCTAAAAGAATCGATTACACGAGTTATATGAGTGCCTTAATTATCTTCCAAAAACGTTCTAGAGAAAGGGGTAGAAGTACAGAAATGCATAGTTGTTCGTTTTGGGTTTTTTTTCCCCCAGTTATTTTAAATCTGAAGGTACTTTATTCCTGTTAGGCATTACAAATTAATGAATTAACAACTTTTGAGTAAACAGCCTTGTTGGCCTGGGGTACTGACAGATCTTCTCTGGTGAGTTGTGCTGGAATGGCTTGTAACATCACTATGCCAGAAGTGTCTGCCCTTCCTCCCTCATGAGGAGAGAAATGTGTGACATCCTGCTTGCTTTGCATCCCCATCCCGGCTATCAGTTTAAACAATCAGTGAAGATTAGGGGGCTGTACTGTGATGGCTGAGGAATGGGTATTCTCCCCCAGGTGCCCTCTCCTGCGGTGAGGTTACCACGGCATAATAGCAATTGGCAGCATCTATCTGTAAGAGTTTACAAGCTTTGCAGATTTTATCGCTGTAATTTTTTTTGGTGATTCCCTTAAAGCAATCCTTTCACAAAATATGGACCTCATATCCCAGACAAATGTGGAGGTGGAAGACAGGTCCAAATATGAGGAGATAATCATGTAATGTAGAGAATAGTTTACATTTTAAATGTAAACAGAAAACCTGGTTGCTACATAAAGTCAAAAAGGATTTCAGCAGCTTGCAGCAAGAAGGGTTGGCTGTAATTTGTGATGGTGCTTGTGATCCCCCTTTTGCTGCTCACAGCATTATTGAGGAGGTGTGAGGAGTCCAAACAGTGTGTGGGTCCCTGACTAACTTTGCTAAGGGCTTGAAGAATGTGAAGGCAGTCACCTGGATTACACTGCAGGTGAAACTGGAGGATTGAATGATGTTCGGGCAATTGGGTGCTGCAGCTGAACTGGAGAGCTGGACTCGAGTGGTCAAAGAAGTTGTTAATAAGACAGGTGCAAAACAACTGAGTTGGCAAAGCAGGGAGATACTGTCAAATATTTTTTGATGTGTTTTTGGCCAATTTGAGTGAACTGTGCAGTGAGTTGTGTTGGAGGTGATGCACCACCACACTGAGTTACTGTGTTGTACCCCTTGCTTCCCGCTCTCTTGCCATGACTCTTGCAGCAGATTATGTGTAGTGGAAAAACCTCAGCAGGCTCTGAGTGTGCCCGCAGGTCAGCATCTCTGCAAGGGCTCGGAAGAGGCTGAGAGCCTTCGGGAGAGCCTGCCAAGCTGTAGAGGCAAACTGCATCGCTATGGTGTCCTTGTCCCGAGCTGGTGGCACGACACACTGCAGGGAACGAGCCTCTTCTCCGGAGAGGTGTGTTGGCTGTGTGGGCTCAGATCCCCCTGGGGCAGAACGGGAGTTTGGATACAGGTATTTCCTAATCGGAGCGAGTGTTGCTGCTACTCGTCCTGCGCAGCAGCCCGGCTCCTCCAGCTCGTGAATGGGATCTGAGTCAGCCCGTCCCACTGGGTTTCGGTAAAAATGGCTGTCATGGAACAAGCCCGTGATTTAACTGGAATGAGCAAACCAACAGTTTTTGTACGTAATTCTGGGATAAATTAGCATCTGGGATTTTGTTGTAGGTTTTGTTTTCTCGGTCTGTTTGGGCCTTTTTTGATTGTTTTAATCCATCCAGTTAAGTCATGTGAAACAATCCATAGATCCTTGTGGGTGAATTACTGCAATAAAATGCAGCTGTCAAGCCAAAACGAGTTGGACTCTGTTCTAGCTCCTGCTTTGTGTAGCAAAGCACTTTACATAGCCATAAAAATTGCTGTTCTGCCAAGTCCTTTGCTTGTGCATACGTACGCACACTCTCTGTGAGTGCCACTGCCCTGACTACTCGCCAGCTACATTGCACCCACTCTTGTACAGGAAAAATGTCCTTTTGACATTTATATATACATGTTAAAATAGTTATGAGATTGTCAGATGCAAACAGTAAAAAAGTTTAGGCTCAACTCTTGGAGTAATCAAACTTGTTTTACACTATGCAGTTTGTTTCTAAACCCACTGGGAGAGCTCTGAGCAGTAACATAGAAGTCTGGAAGTATCATACTGTTGGAAAAAAGCTGTGTTTGTGCAGAGAGGGGCATTACTCTAGTGATAGAGCAATGCTGTGATGAGACAACTCTCATGAAGGCACATTCTGAAATGAGGATGAGCAGTAGAAAAATCCAGTTGTGGAAGGGAGGGTGCAGATTGAGATTAGGGTGGTTGATGAAATATCCGAGGGAGGCTGCAAAACTGTAATTGCTTAAAGGAAGAAAGAATAGGGTGAGATCAGCTGTGTGCATCAGCTATGAACCAGCTCAGGACTGGAGGCTTTACCTCTAACATCTTCTAGCTGAACGATTTCATTGTTATATAGACAGAGGCAGATCCAGCTTGGCAATGCTTCCTCTTGTTGGTTTGGATATCCTGTGTGTCACCCCTGTGCAGCAGCAACAAGGCGTGGAAATTGCTTCTTTTCAAGAAACGTGTCCAATTACTGGTAATCCTAAAAAAAAAGGCATGCAGTGGGAGTCATAGACAAAGACAGATTAGTCTGAGTCATGAAGAGACTCACTTGTGTTTATAAAAGCTCTCCAATAAAGGTGCTCTTTAAGTAGTCTCTCTATTGTGCTGCTCATGTGTGGCTGTAGTTTGGGGGGTTTTAGCCATTTGTTAATTTCTTTTTAGTGATTTTGGGATCACTGGATATACTTTCTGCATGATTCTTTTATTCTGCTTTTCCTATTAGATTTGATAGTCTAATGTAGCTTAGCACATCCCTAGCAGCTGGCTGCTATTGGCATTACAGCACCATGCTCTTATTTCTTGGCCAAAATTATTATCTGTGGCTTTTCATCTGTGCAAGCTGTTTGTTTATGCACTAAAGTTGTCTGTTCTCATGTGGGCTTCTAGCAGGCAACTTTGCTGGCCTAATTTGGTATAGATCTGCATCCTTGTTGGCTACTGCTGTGATGATATATTGATCACTGAAAACATTGCTGTGATTTTGGGCAGGTCCTATTTAGGAAAGCTGAGGAATGGGATAAATCTATGCTGGAAAATGTTATTGAGCTGAGAAATATTTGATATTCTTGCAGAGAGATCAAATGAAGAATGATTATATGGTCATGAAGTCAGCAAGAGGAGGGGGAAAAAGCTTAGGCAACAGAATTTGGGTCTTTCAAGGGCTGGGGAAGACGATGCTTTGTTTTGACCCTTGTAGGAATGCTTTGCTTATTTGAAAATGTTGAAAATTTCTGTTCCTTGGTTTCAGCTCAGGGTGTGTATTTGTTTTTATTTAAAACTAGTCACGTGCTTAAAGCTATGCTTAAACTTAATCCTCATGACTAAAAATTAGAGCCACGTGCCAGCATGTGGTGCAGGAGTGCTGGCGGTGGTGGTCCTGGTCCCTGTCCTGCCAGCTTGGCCATATGGCTGTGCTGTCCCAGGGATGGGGAAAGGAACAGTGATTAACTGTTTGACCAGGGAGCTAGGAACAGACTTTTCAGTGATACTTATAAACTTACAAGACGAGTATGACAATTATCATGTGCAAGAAACATCTTCTCTTTTGTCCATAGTTATTAATTATTTGGTTTATGCTATTAACACTTCATATCTGGATGAGTTAAATGTCGGAAAAATGATGACCATCATGGTCAAAGGTATTTTGTGCACTAAGTGTAATAAATGAAAACTTCAAGAGAACCTGAAAAGAATCCAGTAGTATGGGAAATAAAACTCTGGGATAGGTTGGAAGTAGTTGTTTCACTTTCTCTTCTGCTTCCTCCTGAAGAATGAGGAGGAGCAGCACCGATTACTTGCTTGGCTTTACTCTCTTCTTTTCCCCACCCCATGGACATTGTCCCTGCAGTTGTCCCCTGTGTGCTTGGAAGGTCATTTCCTGCCAAGGCACAGGCAGTTCCCAGGCTACACTATCATCTTTTTTTATTTTCCTCGGGAAAATCCATGTTGAAAACCTCTGTAAAAGCATTTCTAAGGCAAAAGCCCAGACGTAAAGTGTGCCAGCCATTGGAAGAGGGAGGAGAATTCACTGTAGGCTCTCAGAGTGGGGAACTGTCCCAGCGCTTAAAAGCTGCAGGAAAGTTACTCAGTGACCAGGTGCTCACTAATGGTATTAGAGGGTTGGTGAACTTGTGGTTAAAAATACGTGCTGCAATTTGGCAAGCCTCGTGTTGTTCGAGATTTTCATTTAAAACCTTTGATCCTGGAGGCAAATTGGTAAGGCAGTTTCAAGGATTTGCTAAGTCTTTTGACTCCAAGATTGTGTAGAAAAGCTAGAAAGGCTGAAAAAAGGTTCAAGACCAACAAAACTGAGATAGATAAACACATGATGTCTTTGAGTAGTCTGTTCTGCCCTACTCCCCCTAGCAGTGGGATTTTTGATGCCCGGTGTTGGCTAACCTGGAGCAGCAATGTTTCCAGTGGCAGGGACGGACCATGCTGACTGCTCAGTCCCCAGGGCTTTTGCAAAGCATTGCAGTGAACGTCAGGGCCTGCAAAACCGTGAGATTCCTGTAAAAATTAGGAGGTTTTTAAACCTCTCTTCAATAGAACAGATGGATTTTGTGTGAAATTGAGTCACTAATGCAGTAAGCTGCTTTCAGCAGCTGCGATGACTGAAGTTTTGAGCTGGGTGGGTATGTTTGTTGAGGGTCTCTGGTGTGCTCGTGTGCCATTAGAGGGCTCTGCTGATCCAGGGTTCCCGTGGTATGTTCAGCCCAGGTCCCCACAACCCCACCGGGTGAGCCCCTGCATATCTGGGCTCTGACCAGCATCCTTATCACCCCTGCACCAGCAGCAGCTGACCTGGACCAGACTGGTGCTGGAGGAATGCTGAGCAGTTGGCCAGAACCTGGGGCATCCTGCAGATGTGTGTGAGCCAGCTGTTTCCCTGCACCTTCCTGACATGCTGCCTGGTAATTGGAACGGCCTCAGGGGCTCCCTCAGGGCGCTGCTCAGCTGGGTTTGCCAGCATAAATCTTTCTTCATTGAGGTTAACGAGCAAGAGGATTCCCAGCCTGGCACACAGGCAGAGCTTTGTCGTGCAGCCCTGTGTGATGTTCCACTCAAGGAAGAAATGGTTTTGAACCATACTTGGGGTACCTTTATTTCTAGTTCTCTTACTAATTTTTATATGCATGATTTTTTTTTTTTCATATACACTGCAAGCATGAGTGCTGTAGACACCGTGATTCTATCTTCCATACACTGAAATGAGGGAGGGAGAACAGTGAAAACAAGCAGCAGAAAACTTACTGACTGACCTTCCTCAGATTTTCACCTGGGGCTGGGGTATGGTAGATTTCATTGCAAACTTGACTTACTTCAGCCAGAGCTGGGCTCAGTATTTGCTAAGCATCCAACTGAAGTTAATAATAGTCATCTTGAATGTCCTGTCAGTGCTCCCTGGTGTCTTATATTCTGTGTATATTTTTAGAAGACAGTCAGGTTTGAGTCATTTTTTTGATAAACCATTTTTTCATAAAGTAATTTTTTTTCATAACATAAAAGGTTATTCAACTAGCAGTTTATTCAGTGGCTCCAGTACTTCCTGTGAGAGCTGCTCCTGCATCTGGCAGTACTTGAGGCTAGGTTGAAATCTGTGAGGTATTTCCCAAAAGCTGTGAATCAATGATGGTTGTGTTAGAGATGGAGAGGAGGTGTCCAAGCACACACAGTCTGTTTCAGGCCACCAGATGCCTTCAGTGCTGGTGAGGGGCACTGCACAGGCATCTTGTACCTTCAGGGAATGAGGTGGGGAGGGTGGGAGAGGGCCGTGACTGCACGTAAAAATATCTGTTGGTATATGCTTTTGGTATTGCTGGAATACCTAATCTGACCTGCAGTAATTGTTGTGCTGTACCCAGAGATTCACCTGTTACCACTGTCTGTGATTAAAGCTGAAGCTTGTTTTATTGTTTGGCTGCTGAATAAACTTCCTGAATTGAGTCGTGACTCGATGCATGCCTTCAGAAATGAGGCAGGCTGTGTGATAACAAGCTGAAAACAAAAATAAGGAGAAACAAAAATTTGAAAAGAATAGCTGAGCTACTTTTTAAATGTGAAATAAATGACACCGGTGAGGGTAAACTGGAGCAGAACTGATTCTGCACAAATTCCCTGTATACCTCTCCTGGTATGGCACATGCAGCAAGCATATTTTTCTGTTGTTTGTGCTGGAAGAGAGGAGGCATTTTCTACTGGTACAACACCAGAGGCTCCTGAGAACGTGGATGCTATTATTCCCTCGGACAGTCTGGCATCTGTGAGGCTGTGTGGAGAGCCTGGTGTTATTCATATGTGCTGATAACAAAACACCTCTATTCTATATATATTTTCTTTCTTAGCTTCCTTTACAATCTCTCTTCATAAAGTGGACAACACCACAGTTCTGATTAAACTGAGACCCGGTGTTTCACCAAGCTGTCGAATTCGCATTAAAAATGTCATCAAGTCTGACCTCAAGATAAAGCCTGGGGAGAATGTGACTTTTACCTTCACCTGCAGTACTCCAGAGAAATATTTCATCATGGAAATTCAGAAAAATATTGGTAAGATACAGATTTTTAGTTTTTCCCCAGTGGTAATTTTCCTCCAGTAAAGCCACATGCTTTTTTTCTTGCTACTCTATTAAGGTATCTGCCCTAATCTTAGGTAAGAAGAAATCTCTGAGCACTGATAAAAAACCTTGAATTACTGCTACTACTGTGCAAGCTCAAGAAGTCTGTATTGCAGCTGGTAGAATTAATGTTGACTTGGCTGTGTTGGAAACAGCTAGATGGCAGTTTGTTGCATCAATTCCGTGCTGTCTTTCCTTTTCCCACAATTTATAAACCCATCAAAGAATCTTTTTTTCTCCTGTCAAAAGCCTCTGAACATTTATAATAATATATTATGTATTTGATGAACAGCTTGATTGTGTCTGTAAGGACAACAGAAACATTGAAGACCTGCACATGTTTCTTTATATTTAATGAATGTTATTGAAGTCAAGAAACTGTAAATTCAGAAGTGTAACTAAAGCTTCTTCTGCTTTGAATGTTAGCCCTGGTGTATGTACTCTTTAATGGCATGAACACGTGCTACTTCTCAACTAGATCCCAAACTTAATTGAGTATTCAGTCTTTAGTAACATCTTCATTATTTTTTGGGTGATGTTCAAGGATAATTCTCTTCATGTTTTGGAGTTCTATTCATATGATTCATGCAGATAGTAACGCTCAGTATATCTCATATATTTGCAAGACATACTTGTGATAGTTCTTCTAAGTTGAAGCCTAGACATGGATTAAAGTATACTTATTTTGAGTGTCAATCAATTGTTTGGATTTTTCAGATAAAAGTTTTCTGGGTTCCCCCCAGAATCCTGCAGTGGCAGTTGTTGTTCATCTGGACACCAAGGGAACAACAATACAGCTCATGGCAAGCAGTAAAAAATTTAAAGATGAATGATTTGCCAGGAACTCTCTGGGGGAGATGGGATAAAATGGATTTTCTAGACTTGTGATTTCCAGCTCTCTTGACATTGCATTTCTCCTTTTTGCCCATTCAGACTCTACCCTATTCACTAAATACCTTCTAAATTCTTCAGCAAACAAGGCGGAATACTAGAGACAATGAATCCTTTCTATTAGTCAGCCTGACTAAAGCAGGTTTATCCTGTCTATTCTGTGGGCTTGGAGTCCTGTTTGGAGACAACCTGTGACCATGTTACAGGAGTGTCTTTTAGTGCACGTAGAAGAAAACTTAAATGCAACCTATAAGTTGTGATAATATTAGCAAGGAAGGGGAAGTATCAAACTCCCCATTTAATGGAATGCTTTCCAGAGTGTATCACAGCTCTTCTCTCTCTGCATTTAGACTGTGTGTCAGGCTCATGTCCCTTTGGAGATGTTCATCTTTACCCACCGGGGCTACCTCGCCTTAACAGGACTTATATCTGGGATGTGAAGGCGAGTACAAAAGCTGGACTTGAACTAAAATTTTCTACCCCGTGGCTAAGACAGATTGAACCAGGAAAGACGTGCCCAGACTCCATTAGCTACAAGATCAACAGCTCTGTTGATGAGGCCACGGTCAACATTGGCACCTTCTGCAGGAACGGCTCTGTGTCTCGCGTCAAGCTGCTGGGAGGAGTCGTCATGTCCCTGCACCTCCCGTGGCACTCACTTCTCATCACCTCAGGCTTCAACATAGCCAACAGGGCTTCCATAAAACGTGAGTACGGAGCACTGCAACTGCCTCCTGCAGATTGCAGCAGAACTCATTTCAACCTTTCCTCACAGCGAGCCTTCCAGTTCTGGTGCTGCTCTCTCTAACTCCCTTCCGCTTCATCTTTTCTGGAAACTATTGCGGTGTGATTTTTAGTTTGGTTAGATGGTGCTTTTCTGGAGTCAAAATATCCTGGTTTGGTCGATTGTTAAATATGAAAACTGTTTTGTTGCTGGTTTTGGTGCATATTAATAATTTTAGATCTCTTTAAACTTCCTAAAACTTAAATGTACCTGCTTTCTTGTTTTTGTGTGCTTTCAGCTAGATAAGACTAGGCAGTATAATTAGAATGAGCCAGAGAGTTTTCTGCTGGTTGCAGTGTGTAGCTGAGCTTGTTTATTTTTTAAAAAAGTTTCTTTAACTTCTGGAGCCTCAAACCAATGCCTCTCTTCAAGGGAGGAGTGTGGGAAAAGGTGAAGCAGTGCCCGGGAGGCACATGAGGCTGCTTAAATACATTTATCTGTTTCAACCTGCACAGTAACATAAACTGTTGTGTAATAATCTTCCTAAAATACTTGGAATATTATACAGCAACCAGTGGGTTACTTTGTGATCTCATGACAAATCTTGCTCTGTACTTGAATTCTAGGGTTGTTGCTATCAATTATAAAAGAAACCTGGTCCAGGTTCGAGCTTCTGGAACATGAGTGTTTTGTAATTCCTGGCACTCCTCGCAGCTGCACATCATCACTGGAGTCCTAGAGTGGGACCATAATCTCCATGTACCCAACTTCACACTGCCAAGAGTCATCCAAGGATAAAGTGTCTTATGCAGCCTGCACAGTTCACATTTGTGTTTTATTATGCCTATTTGAGGCTCTTTGCTGGTGTGCTTTTGTTAGACTTGGGAGGTTTTTGTAAAGAGAGCTGCATGCTGCTATAAAAGCTGGCCTCTTTTGTTTCCCAAAACGCAGTGAAGCAGAAGCAGTTATCAGGTTGTGTGTTTGCTCTTGCAAAGCCAGGTGTAGGTGTAGGAATTAGGATCTTGCCTTTCCCAGTAATAAAGGCTTGTCTGTCCATGTGCTTGAAAGGCTAACCTGCTAAACTGAAAATGCAGTATTAATATATTCCTTATCTTTCCTGTAATTGAAGACAAAAGAATCAACTCAAGTACGTTTTAGTCTGAGAATTTTGTAATAACCTAAGCTGTAATTGGAGTGGTTGATCTCACTGTCAGAATGAAAAAACTCTTCTTCTGGAGTGCTGGATATGCCAGTGTGTTTTCAGTAATTGGAACTTGTTTTTTATGTTGTGGTTCCCTCCCTGTTTTAGGGTTATGCATTATTGAATCCACTTTGAAGGGGGAGTCTTCAATCACCCTGATGTCCCCTAACTACCCGCTGGGCTTTCCAGAAGACGAGCTCATGACGTGGCAGTTTGTGATTCCTTCCAGCATGAGAGCAAGCGTGTTCTTCCACAACTACAGCCTCTCCAACTGCGAAAGGAAGGAGGAGAGGGTGGAGTACTACATCCCGGGCTCCCCCAGCAACCCGGAGGTGTTCAAGCTGAGCGACAGCCAGCCTGCCAATATTGCTGGCAGTTTCAACATGTCCCTGCAGGGCTGTGATCAGGATGCCCAGAACCCGGGCATCCTTCGCCTGCTCTTCCAAGTCGTCGTTCAGCCCCCGCAGGTTGACGAGAGTAAGTACATGCCTGCCCCTTTTGTTGCTTTTGCTTACAGATACCTGGACTGAGCACCACAAGGGAGAGAAATACTCTTTTGTGTTATTTTCCTTGAACTTTGGTCCCTCTATGAGTTTAAGGAGGTTGCCAAGCAACGCTGAGGCCTGTTTTACTGCCCTACCACTGGCCACCAGTACAGCAAGGCAAGCAGCGATGCTGGAATTCGCAATTTGCAATGGAGTAACAAGTGCTGTTGTATTTTTTACAATGTAACTTATAAAGGGAGACTCCTTTCCCTTTCCAGCACCTGGATCATGTAATTGAAAAATGCCTTTAATAGTTTTGCTTTCAGACATAAGACTCAACATTTTAAAGATCATTCTTAATATGTGAGCCCAGTTTTCTGCTCCCTGCATGGGCTGTTGCACTTAATGAGGTGAAACCCGCTGTCACGGTAGGTAGCAAGATCTGTGGCATTAACTGGTGAAATGAGAGATGTAAAATTGTTTCTGTATTACTAATGGCATCAATATGCATCTTTCCTTCCTTTCTTCCTTCCTTTGAGTTTTATTTTGCTTCCTAGAGAAGGTTGAACAAGTGTGAAGAAGTCACATTAAACACAAAGGTTGTCAGTAAGATACTCCACTAATAATATCCCCTACATATTTGGATGTTCTTCACATTTCTTTCTCTACACTGAGAAAATAATAATTTTTTTTTGTTTTCTAGCCCAAAATTCAGATTGGTTTAGCAAAATGACTTGTAATACCAGAGCACTTCCCTAAAAACAAATAAAAGGCCTGTCTAGGTAATGAGCTGTGCAGTTAGTGATTTAGCCTCTGACTTCACAGCTCTGACCTCAGTGCAGGGTGGAGGTTAATAATCCAGGTGCACTCACTGCAGAAGAGCAGGTGGAGGAAAGTCCACACTTGACTGCCACTGTGTCAGGAGCTACTTAGAGGCTTTCTAAGTAATTTTAGAGAGAATAAGGTTTGAATGGCTTGTGCCCTGAAGTCACATATCCAGAAAGGATCTGTAGCATCTCACAGTTACAATTCTTTGTTCTTTGTCTGTCTAGCCTGGCTCCATTTATGAACAGCAAATCCTCACAGAATTGGTAACAAAATCATGTTTGCTTACATTTATTGGGTGTTGCATCTTGGAAGCTAGACAGAATGAAAACATTATATTCTGTTAATCAGCTTTATCTCCCTTCTACTTTGGAAAGCAAAGAGAATTTTAATATATTTATGGCCAGTAGACAAAAGGATAATCACCTAAAAAATTAAAAACAGGTTGTCATTCTGTGAATGAAATGCAAGTAATAAACCACTTAGATTTAAGAGACAAGAGTAGTTTCTCTAGGGATTTTATAGAATTTCATGATTGATTTTGTAGTTATATAAGTTGCATCAAAGATTCAAATTCAGCCCTCAGGTTGCCATCTGCAACATTGCTCTTATTAAAAATGCATTGGTATCTGCATATTCTCAAAGCTTCCCAAACATTTGGGTATTCCACAGCTGTCTGTGGTACTTGTCATTAAATAATAAGAAAATAGAGCTCTTTTCAGTCACAATAACTTCTTGATCTAACTCTTCCTGTGTTTAGCTGCTGCAGGTTAAACATTCTGAAAAATGATAACCTTGCGGTAGGAGTCCTAGGTTATGTGCTTGGTTGTGCCAATGATAATTCCATTTGACTACTTGCCTTTTTGTGTGCCTGATTTTCCACACAGGAGAAAGCTATTTTATTCACCTTTTGTGTAGGACTTTGAGGTCCCTAGCTAAAGCTAAAACCAGAAAATGAAGAGTAGTAATAGAGTATGTGTGTATGTAGGTACACTGCTTTTCCCCCTTGTCCTTTGTAGAATCATTGAATGGTTTGGGTTGGAAAGAACCTTAAATTTTATCCAGTTCTGAACTGCTCTGCCACGGGCAGGGACACCTTCCACTAGACCAGCTTGCTTTCTTTGACATCAGGGAGAGATGCCTTATTAACAGCACCAGGATGTTGGGTGGATCCAAAACCTCTCTTTCCACATGATTGTCATTCTTTAAGAACTACACTTGATTTTTTTTCTCTTTACTTCTATTTTCTCCTTCCAGATGTTCCAAGTATTTGCTGTCACAGCTGCTCGTATAATGGGGTGAGAAGAGGCAAAGGAAGTTCTGCTTCACACCCTGCTTCTTGCCTGTAATTGTTCTGGGGTGTTTTTTGTTGCAGATGTCACTCATTTGGTCGACCTGAGCAAGGAGAAGAACATGACTGTGACAATACACTTGGAAGGGTGGCCCAACCAGGTCCCCCTCATGTCTGAACCCATATGCCTGATCTGCAAGGATCCTCGCACCTGCGACCGTGTCTTGACTTTAACCTCTGGTGCTGTCTACAGGATCTCGTTTCTGTGCAAGGACCTGTCCCGGCTGAGGATCACGGCTGAAAAAGGCATAGGTATTACAAAAGTGGCTTAATGCTGTTTCTTAGGGAATGCTTTTGCACGTTTTTCCCCAGGGGTCAGCCAAACCTTCTCCCTCACTTTGGCTTTAGATGGATTGAGGTTGGAAACCAGGTGTTGGCCAGCTGGGAGATGGGCACAGGGAATCTGGAGGTGACCTTGTTCAATATGTCATTCTACCCTTAAGAGTAGAAACTGCGTAGCTATTCGTAGAAGGAAAGAGATAGAAGTCACCTAAGAATCTTCTCACTGCAAATTATGGAAACAGAGCCAGAGAACCATAAATCTGCCCATGAAAATGCAGGACCATGGTTGCCATCTGGTGTGCATCTTGTGCTTCTTGCATGTCCCCTTGACGTAGGATTTTCCCAAACGCTTTGAACTTCAAGTAGAAAAGAGATTTAAAGTATCCATACCGTGACTAGTCTGCAACAGTGTCCCAGTCAGCAGGTGTATCTTGAGTGAGGGACTTTGAATATGTTTCCGTTTGTTTCTTTGGTGTCCTGCACCTATTAAAGGAAAGCTGTTTAAATACAAACAATACACATTTGGATAAAGGTTACTAAGAGAGGATATTTTCTTAGGTAAATGCTTATCTGGGTCTGTAATGCAAACCCGACAGTACTCTGCATGTGCCCAGGTATTTCCTCTGCAAGAAATACCCAACCCTTGGGATTTTGTTTTTGTTTTTGCAGGCTGTATGGATATTCGTTGGTGTCAGAGGAAGATTTATTCCCTTTCAGTGCCCAAGGCTATTACCCGATTACCAATTCGACTGCATAAGTTTATTTGGAAGCTCTTGGCTACCGATCTGATCAACGTAGAAATTACGTCTCCGTCCTTGAAACTTCATCAGAAGCAGAAACACGTCCCAGAGCAGAGGTGCAACACGAGCTACAGTTACAGCATTGTTAGTGCCACCCCAGAGACAGAGCTCAATGTTGGTGAATTCTGTCCTGGTGGATCTATTGAAAAGATTCAGATGAGGAATAATATCACCATAGCCTTAAAAACATTTGGTAAAGGATTCATCAACGAGTCTATCCCTCAGGATCTGAAAATGTCTTTTGTGCCACATATTAAAGGTAAGGTAGTGGGTTTTACTACTTTGTTGTACAGTGATAGAGCTCTCAATAGGCTTATTAAAGGACATATGCATAAACAGAAATTAAGAGTTCAGTTCTGTAGCAATGGCTCTAGGACTAGACTAGAATCAGTCTTTATCTGAACCAGTGATGTGGTTTATTTTGGGAAGAGAGAAGGAGCTTTGTATTCCAGGTAGTGGATAGTTGATTGTGGGAAATTCTGCAGGTATGTCTGTGTTTATTGTGATAACACTGATGTGGGAAAGGACGATAATTATGAAAACTCAGTTTTCTTTTCTTCTTTCCCTTTCCTGCAGATGAGTGCACATTCACTGTGAGTCCAAATCCAAAAGCTAAAGTTTACTTGCAGACTCCCAACTGGCCTTACGGTTTACCTCCTTATGTTTCCATATCCTGGTTCATCGTTGTGCCCAGCAAGCAAACTGCTCGCCTCGGCTTCTCCAAGGACCGCATGGGCCTTGCCTGTGAGACGGGCCGTGCCTACATCAACATAAAGGAGGACACTGTGGGAGCAGAGGAGACCGTGCGTCGCGAGGACGAGCTCCTGCCCCAGCCCCGAAATATGCATCACAGCTTCTGGGTGAACATCTCCAACTGTAAACCTGTGGATAAGACACAGCTGACTTTGCAGTTCTGGGTGACTTTTGCTGACAAGCAGATAGGTGAGTCCTGTAAGGTCATGCCGGTTTGTTTTCTGCTTGTTTCCTTGCTTTCCCTTGGGGTAACAGTAGTGGATGGCGGTCCTCCTTGGACGTGGGCAGTTTGTGAGATTCCTGCCTTTGAAAATGTCTGTCCCTCAAAAACTTCTGAGAGTTTCAGCTGGGTACTCCTAGGAGCTGGGGAGGAAGGAGGGGTTTTCATGTGGTGTGGTTTTTTGGTGGGTGGGAGGTGTGTTTCTGGGTTTTCTTTCATTGACACAAGCAATTGCAGGGATCAGAGGTAGTAAGACTAGTTTTCATTTGAAAAAAATTTCAGTTTAGCTTCTTTAATTGGAGATAACAGACAGAATGTATAATAAGATCAAGTGATGTTTTTCCCTTCCAGGGTCACAGACCTGGTGAACAACTTGGGATTTGATTATGCAAACTTATTCATCCAAGTAGTCCTCACTTCATGTTAGCAGTTCAATTAGTCTCAGTGTTCACATGAGCAAGAAATCCTCCCTAGGACAGATCTGACCATTTAATTGAGATTGGGCCCTGACTGCTAGCAGCAAATTCTGCATTCTTGTTCTCTTTCATCTCCCTGAAACATAAACAGTTTAAAAAAAAAAAATGAGGGGGCATTTTTAGGGTAGGCTTTGCTTATGTAAATTTGCTTCACATTTGCACTTTCTAATTTTTTGATTTTTTTTCTGTTTTTTTAATGTATACTACTTTTAAAGCATGAAGCATTTTTCTTGGCTCATGCACAGACTTTCCTAATCAATTTTATGACTCCTAGATAACCCCAGGTCAACACAACCTGTGTATTTCAGAGGAGGGGATGGTTTTGAGGGGAAGCTGTGGAAATGTCCCTTTTTCTTCTTTTGAGTCCTTCTCTGTTTCTGTGCTTTCATCTCTTCCTTGCCTATTCAGCCAGAGATGTGTGAGGTGCTGGGGGTAAGTTTAGCAGTGCATGAGCTGTATCAAATTCTTTGAGGTGGGTGGGTTGGTTTATTTGGTTGTGCTCCACTGCCAGTAGTGGGAATTTGTTGTTGCTTGGCCTCCAACCTCATGGAAATGGCTTGTGTTGCCGTGTGGTGAGCATGGTTTGGAAACTCCTGCTCTGCAGGAAGCTGCTATGCTTAGACGCTCTTGAAGGGGTTCAAACCCAGACAGATTTCAGGAGAAAGCTGGGTGTTCTTTCTTCTGCTCAGTGTCCTTGTTCCTTGTCTGTTTGCAGACCTTGGCATCATACTTGCTGTGGTGGCCGGCGCTGGAGTTCTCACGGCGATTGGACTGACTGTGTGCTGTGTTAAGAAGAAGTAAGTTCATAATTCAGCATGTGTAACTTAGCAGTTCAAGAAGGCTTTTTGGGAGAGCTGCTGGGCCCTCTGTTTCACGTGTTGATACAGATCGCTTGAACCAGGGTCTAAAGCATGAGGTCTGTAGTGTGACCCCCAGGAATGCTTCTTTACTGTAAACTGACTGACTTTAAGAACAGAGCAGTCACATTACTTGAACCTGCAGAACAGTGCTTACCTTGGCCTTAAGTGCAGTCTTTTGGCTGTACTGTAAGCCAGATGTTGGTTGGACCTTCTCAGCTGTCCCTTCGACATGAAATCCCAGTGAATGTGGCTGATGCATGCATGACTCTACTCAAGTCTTTGTTCAAACAAGCTGTGAACTCATGCAGATGTACTAAGAGCTTTCTTTCATGCACACAGCCTCCAGCAGCTTCTGGAGCCTGCACATCAAGGGGGAGCATTTTTCTCTGAGATGAGCCTTTAGGGAGAGAAGTGGGTTGTGCAAATCTTACATGCATGGCGCTACTCATACGAGCAGAGTCTGAAGTCACTGCTAGCCTGGGCTTTCTGATACATGTATGCTCAGTGCTGTCAAGGTGGTTGGGTCCTGAAGCTGTAGAGCTGGAATTAATTTATGTAAAATGGTGACTAGTGCAGTTAGGAGCACGTTTTCCTGCCACACAGAAAAGACTTTACAAATACAGGCTTAAAAGTCTTCAGTTCAGCCTTTGTTCTTTCCAATTTAGGGACAGTCACTCAGGAAAGCATAATGAAAAAGAGTTCATTTGACTTTCATTTTGACCCACTACCTTGTCTTCAGTAACACTCAGCCTTGTTTTTGTGAGATCTAGTGGTCTCTGGGTCTTACTAATGCCAGTGGATGTTGTGGGACTCGATACACTGCACAGGCAGGACCCCAGTGCTTGGGAGGCCATTGGAGTTAATCTTGCAAACTTCAGGGTCAGCAGAGCAGCAGTGGGCAACCAAATAGTGTGAAGTTATTTTCTGCTCTGTTCTAAAAGCATGTCTAGTCTCAAGAGTTACTTTTCCCAAAACTGTGAGTAAAGCTTTTAATCCAGGTAGGTTGCCTGACACTGGGTGGCTGGGATGAGTGAACAGAAGCTGTTGTTATTGAGTTCCAACACACCAGGCGTGTTGTTTTTGACCTGTTAACAATTTCAACTCTGTAACAGGAAGAAGAAGAAAACCCAGAATCCAATGGTGGGAGTGTACAATGCCAACGTGAATACCCAGATGCCTGGAAAAAAAGGCTTATTTGGAAAAGGGAGGCAAAACAATGAGTCTCATGTCTATGCAGTTATTGATGATGCTGTGGTCTATGGACACTTGCTGAAGGAGTCCAATGGCTCAGTCACTCCAGAAGTTGATGTGTACCGGCCTTTTGATGGACCCATTGGTAGCTTGCCACCTTCTCCACCTCCATTCTCCTTCAGAAAAGACATTAAATGCTCTTCTAACACCGAGGAGGAACCTCCAGCCCTGACAGACACAGACCAGGACACTTACACATTTGCTCATCAGAAATTAGGGCAATCAAAGGACAATGGAGATGCAAATGAAAAGGATAAGGGAGATACAAGCGTGCCCTTGCTGGAGAACAAGGAACAGGATGGTTTAGTGGAGTAATTTTATGCCAGGTATAGCAGTTTCCTGTGGAAACACAGGTGTAAGAACAGTGGCCTAGGAGAAAAACATACTGAAGAGGAATGTTATTTTTAAATATGTTTTTATGTTGTTTTGTTTTGTGTGTGTGTTTTTAGTTGTTTTTTGTCTTTTTTTTTTTTAAACATCAGCTGTTGATAGCTTTCANTTGATAGCTTTCAGTTTTAAAGTGAACACCTAAAGCAAACTCAATACCAGTCAGAACTCTCCAGGACTGGTTGTGAAACAGGTGCCAAAGGTGCGCTTCTGCTTTTTACTCTAAGGGCATCAGGAAAGTTAATTCCTAACCACCAGCTTAAAACTGTGGCCACTGATAGTGGGGAGAGCGTTCTGTCCAGTATTTCCTCCTCTCACAAGCCATTATTTGTCTGAGTGTTGGTTAGTGACACTAGAAGGTGCAGAACTGCATCACTTTCTCAAGGCAGCTCCACGTTGCACATGTCTCAGCAAACTGCTAATATCTGACCAAAGGTGGGGACAGTCCTTTCCATCACTTGCAGCTTGAAAATCCATCATATTTAGTGTGCCAGTGGCTATGTGAGTAGACCACATATGTGAAAGACCACATATGCTGCCTAGAAGAGCTCCGTGCCTGTAAATCAGTGTGATCACTTGAACTTGGGCTCTTCTCCTTCAGAAGATAAGTTATGGGTTTTCTCTGATTTTTGACTGATGTTATATTTGGATTGCACCATGTGAGCTTACACCAAAGACTATTTTCTTTGCTCTTTTACAAAAACAGTTTCAAAAGTCTAAACCAATTTGTGCTGCTGCTCAGGTGCCTGTGACATTCACATTTTAGTAATACCTTGCACTTTTGGTTCAAGTGAGAGTAAGGATTCAATAAAGAGATAATGATGTGGTCGTTCAGCTGTTTACTAGTGCTTTTCACTTGACCTTTTACTAAGGTTTAAAATACAGGGTAAAGAAAATTTATTCCAGTAGCTGGTGTCTCTTAAATGCAAAGAATGAACCCATAAGAAAAGCCTAGATGTTTTAAATTATTTTTTTGTGTATCAGTCTGATTTAGCAACCATGTCGTTATGATGGTGGGGACAGTTCTTGGCTTCTGGCAGAACTTAAAGTTCAGTTGTCTAGCTGCCCCTGAAAGGCATCTCTTGAAATCAGGGGAATAATAGGTCTCATTTTAAGTGCTGTAGTTAGCATGTCCCCGCCCCAGTTTCTGTGCCTTTTACAACATGAGGGTCAGATCCTCGCGGGTATATGAATGAAGTTGCCTTTTATATACAAACATCTCTCTTGTCCAGGTGTGCAATTTACTGAGGATGTTTGTAATTTTGTGTGCAGCACTAGACTCAGCGACTGGAGAATTTCTCTCCAAACATCTTAGCGTGACTGTTTCTTGCCTAGTGATACACAGAGGTGACGTGAAACTTTTGGACAAGTATTACATACAATAATGTTAAACATTTAATAATATTGAAAATGAAACTGTCTTTATTAGAAACCTTACTGTTTACATTAAGTAAAAATGTGGATTTCTTCATGTATTAAATATGCTGGCATTGCTCCCTGACTGCTTATTTGGTCAAGTGTTTGTATTTAACAGTGTGTACCATTATATGGCTTGGACCACTAGAAGATCCAGTAAAAAGTCATACCTGACACAATTTTCTGTAGTATATATCGAAACACATGCCAGCTGAAAGTGCCTTTTAGTTGTTTCAGGTATCTTCCTGCTCATTTTTATCACTTTCAGTACAGAAATGTGCATTCCTCGATCTCTGGCTACTCAACTGGGATCACATAGTTCAAAGTGTACTGGATCATTTGGATGTCATTTCAGAACTTAGAAAGATTTCTGCAATACTGGTATCAGTTTTCCTCAGGTAACTGAATTGCCAAAAGCATTTTTTATCAGAGTAGTCCAGTTGTGCATTTGTCTCGTCAATGTTCCTCACCTCTGTTTTATTGAAAAGTAATAAGAAGTTAGTAAAAGCCTTGAATTTCTTTCTCATCCCTCTAGCTCAGTTTCTGCAGTTCCTTGGATAAATTTTTAGTTCATGTTGCTTCTAACCAACTGAAGAAAACATAATGGAGGTTGGGCTTTTGTTCGCAACCTCTTGATCCTGGAGAATATGCTTCTTGTTGACTGATACTGTTATGTGTTCAATTTTAACTCAGCTTTTCAGGTGGCAATATAAACCTCAGTTTACAGATGTCTCCAGTCTAAGGTTGGCTTTCACTGTGCTTATTTGGTATGTTTAAAGAAAGAGTTCAGGCACAGAGTTCAGTTTGCTTTACATTAAGAGAAAGTTGTGACTTAAGTTGTTTTTTTTCTTTTTTTTTTAAGAAATAAATAAATTATAATGCTACTGCAAACTGGAGTAACTAATGTATCTCCTTTGTGTGTGTGCGAACTTGGGCTGAAGTATTTTGATGTCTGCCTGTTGGTAGCTATGCCATCACCCTAGACAGTAGAAAGGGGCTTCAAGGGAACCTGGTTTCCTGGAATGATAAACTGCTCCCTGTGCATGTCCTTATTCTTGCTTAGCCAGTGATATGCTGTTTTCAAAGGCATGGATTCAGATCACTGAGGAGAAGGGTTGTAAAATATTTGTAGATTTCATATAAAAATAAACCATTCAGTGGCTTCTCAGTAGGGTCGAGATGTTTGTAATTTATTCATGCCCAACTGACACGTACAATTGAATTCAAAATTAATTTCTTTTCAGGGATAATAGCACATTTTATGAACAGTCCTTCCACCCAGCAGTGACCCTGATGAAAATGTGTGAAGCCCATTTTGTTCTAAATTTAAGTTCATGGAATCAGTACATAGTGCTTGCTCTTTTGGTGTTTATTATTTATTTATTTGGGAGGAAGTTTAATGCACATCGTAAATGATGTTTGCAACCCTTACTATCGAGGATCCCAGTAATTGCTGGGGGTGGGTCCTAGGCTTAATTAATGAGATCTCCTCTTGGAAGGCATGGGAAACGCAGCAAGAGTTGTCCAGTCCCCAGGCCCTCTCCAAAACTGCCACTTAATACAAATGTAAATGCAAGTGCTTATCATTTGTATCTTTACTGCAATTGTGCCATCCTGACTTAATTCCCTGGCAGTGATTTTTATCTAAAAATGAAAATTTCTAAGTCTAATTAGCCATTAATTGAAACGTGGGGATCCATAGGAGGACAGCAGTTGCAGAACTCCTGGCCCAAATGTAATTTGCTTTTGAAGAGGAAAGAGGAGCTCAGGGTTTTGTTGCCCAAACCAGCAAAGCTGAAAAGATACCTCTTGCTTCTTGGGCTTGAATTTGTAAGGTTTGGACAGTCCTGAGCTATCAAAATACTCAGTAATTTCTTTATTTTTAAGCATGTTTGTGAATAGTCTAGTTNGTAAATACAGAGAGAGGCGAGGGGGCACTTCCCTTTCACCTCCTTAATTAAATGGGGACAGGCTTGGGTGTTCCTCAGGAACCCTGGCAATGGTTTTGCCTGAAGGGGATATAACCTTTGCCAGTTGCCATGATGGGAAAAATATCCCATATTGGTCTTTGCCTCAAGGGCTANCAAAGCTGAAAAGATACCTCTTGCTTCTTGGGCTTGAATTTGTAAGGTTTGGACAGTCCTGAGCTATCAAAATACTCAGTAATTTCTTTATTTTTAAGCATGTTTGTGAATAGTCTAGTTACATTTCCAGACAGTTCAAAAGCCAAGTTACTATTTTGTTGCATTACAGCAAAATTTGTAGAGCACCAGTAGGAATTGAGAAAGTAATTTTTGTTGTTGACATCAGACTAACTGTGATCCTTCAACCCCTTGACCCTAGGGAGGGAAAAAAAATCATGTTACTCTAAAGAAACTACCCTGGGATACCTGTGAGTGTGACAGAGAATACATTTAAGTCTGTGAATGTTCTGGGGGGAGCAAGGAGAGAGCAAAACATCGAATATCACTCATCCATGTGCACATCTTCACCAGCCAGCATCTAACTGCAGACTGTGATATACACCAAGGTGGGAGCAAATCTGCCTCCCTAAAAATTTTGAAGCTGGAAACAAAAACAAAAGAAGTTTCTTGGGTATAAATGGCTTTCTACATTCAACTTCTTTGAAACTGAGGAATTGAGGCATGGAGAACTGATCCAGCCTGGGGGAAGGAACAGTCCTTTTACAAGGACTTTGAAACAACATGCCAGAAGTTTCTTCAACATAAATGAAGCACGGCAAATTGTTTCAATTAGCAACACTCAACACTTAAAAGGTGTTTTTTGTAGTTTGGGCTGCATCCATTTCTTGTCTTAAAGAATTGCTACACTGCTGCACACAAAGCAGGATTTATGCTTCTGGGCAAATGAATCTTCAAAGATCGAAGGAACTGGTTTGTTCCTTGCTCCATTTGTGAGTGCATTTTGTATATAGATAGATCTGTGCATTTTTTCCTGGTACAACTGCTGCACGCACTCACAGCTGTGGAATGAGTGCCATGATGCATCCTGTCAAAGATACTCCAACAGAGCAGCACTCTCCCAGCACACAGCACTTTTTTTAGACATGAGGCTAGAAAAAATGACCTCGCTTTCTGAAAAGTGCTTTCTCAGAAGAAAATGAGATAAAATGTTTTGGCAGTATCCTGTCATCTTTGCAATAGAACTGTTTTATTCTTTTCTTGCTGGAGATTATTTGATTTGAGAAGGTATTATTTAGAACCNTACTAATTACATGTGTAAATCTAGTTTTCTGCACAGGAGAACTTGTCCTTAAATGAGATTCACCACCTGGTCTCAGGCGTATGAACTGCAGGCTCTTAAACCAAATTGTTTTAGCATCTGCTTCAAATTCATCTTCGCAAATGCTTTTTATTTAAAAATAGAGTGTGTTTTTTTAAAATAAAGGAGAGGCAAACTAGTGGTGTGTTTTGCCTCTCAAAATGCTACTTTTATTTAATTGCTGGCTTCTGGAAAAGGTAACCCAGGAGCAAATGCACAGAGGTGTTGTTTTGTAATACAGGGTTCACTACAAAGAGGAAAAAACCCTACTGTTCTACAGTTTAAGCTGCTAAGTAGAGTTTCGCTCATACTAAATTCTGCATATGCACTTTGGGGCATGATGGCCTGAAGCTTTCAACTTTGAAGACCTGGACATCCACTGGCAGCTTCTCCTGAGGCAGAAACTAACAGAGTTAGGCTACTTGGAAAAATGTCCCTGCTCCTGATATCCTCAGAAGTGAGGGCTTTAAAGAAAAATGCAGTGATAAGTATTTTTGTATAAGAATTATCATTTTAGTAAGATGCAAGCTCAACAGCTTGAATCTTTATAGATTCCACATTTGCATAGTAAATTAAAACTGTTCTACTTTCTGCCAAATCAAACCTGGGTAGATACTTGTTAATTCCTTTCACAGCTGAATGCTTTACCCATTCAAAAGCTTATAAATGGTTAATAGGTTTTCCCATAGTTTCCTGAAGTTAATGAGCATTTATTTAACAAGAGGCAAACCCTAAAAAGTAAACAAAGGCCTAATAAAATATTCTAGTATGACTGTTTGGTGAACATTTTATAAGTTAATCTTTCAGACCAAAAAAAAAAAAAAGGCAGCAAGCGATTAGATCTTCCTCTCTGATTTCTCTTCTCTGGGTTAATGAAGAACAAATTCTAAGTATCTTAAACCAGCCCAGCAAGGCATATGGGTTCAAGTATATGTCTAGTATCCCAGAAGACAATCTTTTTCCTTGCTAGTCAAACATCTTAGAAAAATGGGCAATTGACCAATATACCCATATATTCTGACATTTTATGTATTTGGCCAGTCAGTTCTGCAGGTCAAACTTTCTCATATTCTCCTTAGGTTTTTATGGTCACCCATGTGGGTTAAAGGACAAGATACAGCTTCAGCTGAAAGGAGTTGATGAATTTCTGTAAGAGTTCTTCCCAATATAGCTTGTGGGGGATGTTTAAGGAATCTGTGCCCAGGTTATGGCTGGGAAAGTAGCACTTCTGGACCTAAGACAGCTCAGTCTCCAGAGGTTGAACCATGCATCAATGAAGGTGCTCCAAACACCACTGAAAGACGGAGTTTGTCATCACCCTCCTTTCTTTTCCTACTGTTGTATTTTCATGTCTGGTCTGCCTTTCTCCCCACACTCCCAGTCAGCAAAGTTCAAGATAGGCTTTCCAGAAACTGATTTTTTTGCTGAATGTTCTCTCAGTGTTGGTGTGAAATACTTAAAAACCTCTGTCTACAATATATTTCTTACTCTAGCCTCACCTGAACCTGCCTGGAATACAGCAAAGCTGTTGTGCAAAGTTTGCTGCAACAAGGTCCCCAGGTTTCGCCCCAGAGCAGCCACAGAGTGCTTCAGCACTGAATGAAGTGGCAGTACTTGAAGTAGTTGACATCTCAAGTAGCTGGAGAGGTACTTGGGAAAGCATTAATATATGTAGGAAAAACTCAGATTAGTCTGGAAAGTACTGCTTCTCTTGACATGAACCACCTCTTGTATAAGTAACACCTAATTAGACACCAAATTAGGTGAAAGGGTGCAGAACAATGACCCAGGTCCATGAATGGGGCAATGAATCATATCTCTACCACTAACCTTTTTCCAAGATGGTTTTTTAATCTTTTTCTAATATATACTCGATTCACTAACACTGACTGTAGTAAAAACATCTCCACCAATTCACACTGTGCTTTAGGTGATGCGATAGGCATGACTCGGTGGCTTTCCCTCACTGAGAACAAAACGAAGAAGAGACATCCCCCTTCCTGCCACCTCAAGGCAGAGAAAGATGATGAGTATCATGCATCCCTTCACTCTTGAAGGCTCAGATAGGAATTTTCATTTTAATCATTAAGTTGGAACTTAGTGCTTATTCTGAGGGTAGAGATTTTTCCTCTGTGTTTCCTTTTGGGGTGATTCCACCTCATTCTGATATATCCTAATTTCCCGATTTTAAAGTCCAGAGCTTTACAGCTATAATGTCTCTTACTTTTTCAATACCCAAATTGAATGCAACTTCGAGTCCCTGTCTCTGGAACTATTAGCTTTAATCCCCAAAGAGCGTGAGTTCAGGGCACTGGGAAAGGAGAGCGGGAAAGGAGTGGTGTCATTGGCACTGCAGGGAAGGTGAGAGGATGGTGACCACAAGGCAATATCACTGCTGTGAGCTCTGCCTCACCTGATGCAGCCAGCTCCTGAGACTCAAGAGCAACATTTTCTAGGGACCTCTAGGGTCATCCCAACTCCCTCATTAGCACATGAATCAAAGGCTGAATTTTTGCTTTGCTCTCTGCAGTTTGGCCTTCAGGGCTGTCTGCTCTCTGTTTTAATGGACATTTATCCCCTGATCAAAGTCATGAGGTGGTTTTTATATCTGGCTGTGAACACTACCTACGTCTTTAGTTTCAGCAGGCTTAAAAATAGGCTACTCATATAGGCTGGCAAACAATTCCTATGAATGTTTAGAAGAAGGCAAAGTTCTCAGTAATGATGATTTCTGGCTGTTTTCAAGCTTTCCATATTTTATCTGTAAGATGTTTTTTTCCCTAGTACTGTGCTTTCAGGATTGTTTACCTTTCTCCAGTGGTACACTACAACTACTTGCTGTGTTTGCATTCTTTTTTGGTGCATACATTTTAATTTAGGAACAAACTCCACTAACTGTTGTTCTTCTTTTTTTGAAAGCAAGTTCTGTTTCCAGGCTGTGTATAAAACTTGTCAGTCAATCACTGTAGGTACATAGCACGCCACCCACACAGCTCCTTCCAAGTCCTCACTCTTCAATGGAACCAATTGCTTAACCCTGTTTATAATCATTGCAATTTCGGGAGTGTTTCCTAAAATCTGACTGGTTTAAGGTCTCTTGGGGGTTTGGCTTTCTGCTCTGATCTATTATAGAACAAAGTGTGAGAGCCTACCTCAATAAACGTGTGTTACGGCACCTCTGTGCTGGTGCTGGGCAGGTGGGACCTGTGCCATTGCCCATCTCCTGGCATTTGGATCCCTCGTGTCAGCACGGCTTGACACTCAGGGGCTTTGGATCAAAGCCTTCCTAGGGACAGAGCAATGTCCACATTGCACATGAATCCGGATGAAATTCAAGCTGCCCTTGGACTGTAACCTGCTCTAACAGTAAAGCAAATCTGTCACTGTGGTTGAGCTGATTCATATCTTCATCTACGCACTCCTGAATTGTGTGTTTAGATTGAACATTGAATATTTTAAAAAATATTTCATTTGCTTTTTGGTCATTTGGTGGAGTTTGTTTCCAGTTTCCTTTTGGTTGAATAACTCAAGGAAGTTTCAGCTCTTGTCTTCTGATCACACTTGGCAGAGCAGCAAGACCTAGTTAGTATCTAGAGCTCTGGCAGCACTACAGTGTGGAAATCACATCCCACAAGGGATTATTTTATTGGCTTTCTTGCTAACCTTTTTCTGTAGGAAGGCTTTTACATGACAGCTCATCCAACAGGTGTCTGAGGTCATCTGTCTGCTCCTGAAATGCCTGTTTTTCTCCTGTGACTGTAGAAGAGGAATAAGTTATCTAGGTAGGACCCCTTGCTCAGTGGCTGTGTTTGCACAGAAGTTGATGAGACCTCTGGAGATGGCCAGATTACACCTCCTGCTCAGAGCAAGGTCCCATTGGCCAGGGCTGTGTCCAGTCAGGTTTTGAGTATCTCCAAGGGTGGAGGCTCCACAGACTCTCTCAGCAACCTGTGCCAGGGTCTGACTACCGTCACAGAGAAAAAGGGTTCTCTTTAAGCAGAATTTCTTGTATTTCGGTTTGTGCCCGTGCCTCTGTCTTCACTACCCTCCCCCAGCAGGCGTTTCAGATAAGATGCCCTCAGCCTTCTCTTCACCTGGCTGGGCAGTCTCAGCTCTCGCTCTCTCCTCACACAACAGCTTCCCAAATCCCTTCTACTTCCCTGCTCTCACTTCACTAGGTCCTTGTCCCTCCTGTACTGGGGAGCCCAAAACTAGACCTGGCACTCCAGATGTGGTCTCACTGTTCCTGAGAAACACAGAAACAGGGTAAACTATTGAATGTCAGAGACCTCACTTTTGGGATCCTTGTTAATGGGCGTGATAGAAATAGAAGTTACTGACACTGCAGTGGGAAACCAAGCTGTCCATGGGGCATTTCTGCAAAGCAGTAGGAGTTGTAGGTTTTATTTCCCCTCCTGCATTTTCTTTTCAAGCCGCAGTGCTTCCCAAACAGTGTTTCCTAAACACGGCTTCTTGAGGCACGTTCTCCATTGCCAGGTTGGCAAGTGGCTTGTGTGTTGTTCTCTGACTCAGGCTCAGGGCCAGCTTTCTAACAGGGCTGAGGCAAGAGCAGCCATGTTCTGAGACCAGCAGCTGGCCTCACCTCTTGGCAGCACATCATCTTGGGTTTTTCTTTCCTTCCTGGAGGGATGCTGCAGGCACTGGGGTGCCTTGTGGCTGCTGCCAGCACAGATGGCCCCAGGCTCCAGCACAGCAAGACAGGGAGGTCACAGGGAGCTGATGCAGGCACTGACCTGTCTGCACAGCACAGGACAGACTGGAGAGGCTGCCAGTTGTGAGGCTGAAATGGTTGTGATTTGCTTTCAGCTATATTTGGAACAGTCTCCAACTGTTACCTTTGGACTCCCTCTGGGTCCTTCTATATATAGAAGCAATAAACCATCTTTATTTTTTGTTTTGTACACAATAGCCTGATATCCTCTCTATCTTATATCCCCAGGGAGTTTATTTTTATGCTCTCATTAGTTAAGTGACCCCCCAAGCTGGTTTATATTTATGTTCCCAGGGGTGTTTTGGCTTAGCCTTATTTGCTGAGTCTCACAGATCTATGCTTCTTCCCTATCTATGGTGGTTTTTGAGAGGGAGAAATGTAACTTTAATTCAGCTTTTAATTTTATTTGTCAAAGGAGAGACTGACAGTGGGGCTCAGTGCTTACACAGGAGCAGGAGCAAACAGTAAAGCCTATAGGAATCACAAGACTCAGTGGTTCATGAGCAGAGGAGGTCCTTCTCTTTGGAGGTTCATTCTATCAATTATCTCATTCCACAGCCACAGAGGTGGGAAGTGTGTTTCCCATGTGTCAGGCAGGAGCAGAGATGCTGGGGGACTGTTCCTTGCAAAGGATGACCAGGAGAGGGTGCACCTGATGTGGAGAGAACCTCCAGCCTGAGTAACACCCAGGCTGAGCTGACACGCACAAGGAGCAGAGGTGTGGGGTTTGGTTTCTTTTTAGGATTACTACCAAGTCCCACAGAAGTGTTCAAAGCTCAAAACAAGCTTTTGGCTCACAACTCCCAAATTCTTACCCACCTTTGCCTACCCAGACCTTTCACTGACTGAAGCCAAAACCAACCTGGCTGCTGAGGTGAGTGAATATTGTGCGGTTCTGGCCCTCCTGTAGAGGGAGACTTTGGAAAGGTATCACCTGTTTTATGGTTAACCATTTCACTCTGAACCGTTTGGTCCTTTCCTGGACCTTCAGGCAAAGACCTGGACCAGGTCCTGAACTTCCAGACCAGGGTGAATTGGAGTGGGAGCAATCAGTGGGGTGGGTTAGCACAGCTCTGCTGAAGTCAGCTGTAGATGGCTGGGGGAACTCCTTCTATAGGCTCACCAGTAACTTTTATTCTTCTGTTTATATAAATATATATACCCTTCATGCTTCATCTTTCCTCTGCTGTGTCACAGAGCCACAAGCAGCTGAGCGGTGCCATCAGTGGAACAAGGTCTTATACAACATCTCCTACTTTTAATAACATGAGGTTCATTAGGGATTGCAGGCATCACAATACATTGGTTCAGACACGATCACTTGCACATTTCCTTCTCCTGGGGGAAGAGCTGAGGCTTCTTTTCATTAGTCTGCATGCTTTTGGTTGAGACCACGCTTTGTGGACAGCAGATGTTCCACTCTGGCTTGAGTGCTAAAGGATTTAATGGAAGATCAAAAAAGTGATGTTTGTCCTGGCCCCAAGCAGATGGACCACGTGCTCAGGACAGTTCCCTGTTCAATCCCTCCATCCTGGCATTCCCTGTGGCCACAAAATGCAGGGCTGGACACAAAAACCAACATTGCTCTGGTAAGCAAGGATGAGCAATCTTCTAGAAATTCTTTCTCTTTGGCTTTTCAAAGAAAATTTGTAGTTCATAATGTACAGTAAGAAGACAATTGTAAGAATAATATCAAACTTATAAATGTAGCACTGAAACTACAAGGTCAGTTTTGTCATCCTGGATTCAACAAGTACAGGAAGGGCAAAGCCATCCTTCCCTGCACTCCTCCCAGCCTCAGAGAGCAAAACATCTATGAGGAATGGTGCTGGCAGGAGTTTAGCTTGGTGAAAATAGAGAGCAAGAGAGATACAAGCAAGAAATCTGCTGAGACTTGTTATTTTTTAGATTTGACAGATTGACTCCTTCATGTCCTCTCTGGGAATATCCTTTGGCATCCATCTCCATGGCTGTTTTTCAGATTCACACTCCACACAAAGATGGCCCAGCTCCAGCACCCACAACTTCCCTGAAGCTCAGCATTGCCAGGGTCCATGGCTTTCACAGTGTTCCTCTTTCATTCCTAGGCTCCCATAAAAGCCCTCTGTTTATTTCTCTGACCACACATTTGTGTTTTAAGACCTTGTTGTTTATGGCCAGTCAGGACTAAAGCCAGCAATACTTCCAGCATTGCTACTTTGCCTCCATGTGTATCTCAAAACATGAAGGGAACATCTGCCAAAGGAACTAGAGGATTTGTATTGGGACAAGCTGGCTTGTAGGGTGTAACCCTACAGCAAAGAATCTTGGAAAACCTCAGGAGCAGGGTCCAAAGTTAAGCTCATTGAAGGGCTGTGCAAAAAAGACCTCATTTCACACACAGTCCTGCGGATGTTGAAACTTCACAGACTGGTGTGAGGCACTGTCTTCAACGTGGATGGTCTTCTCTCCTACACGGGACACTGGAGAGGAGGAGGAGGAGGAGGAGGAGGAGGCGGAAGTCATCACCACCTCAGTGGGTGAAGGAGAGGGACTTTTGGTGCTGCTGCAGCTCTGCTCGTTGTGGAGGAGGTGGGAGGCAGCCTGGGAAGGACTGGCTCCATGCTGGGACCTGAGGTGCCACCTCCCCCGGCACCACTACTGCTGCCAAACAGGACTGAGGGAGGGACCTTCCTTGTGGGTTAGCTTGTATTTCAGAATGGAATTTCCCAGCAGCAAGGGGAGGGGAGGAAGGAAATCTTATTTTCTTATAAAAGGATTCCCTGCCTGTATTCTGCGTATGGCATGTGACTGGGACGATAACGGGGCAGGAGGGCAAGAATCCTATAAAGCGTATTATAGGGTGGGAGGCTCTCACTTTCTGCTTTTCCCCTCTGCCTTTGTTATCTACAGCCTTCAGAGAGAACCCCGGAGCTGCTCTGAAGAGAAAGACAAGGAGAAGAAAGCACTCCAATCACACTGACACAAGTCCATTCCTTCAGTAAGCTCTATAGATATTTTTATTCTATAGTCATTTGAACAGCGGAGAGTTTGGCAATAGTGACAACCTCAGAAGCATGCACTCTGCATTTGTGTGTGTGTGTGTGTTTCCAGCTTGGCTCAGACTTGATGTCTTGGAAGACCTAACACCAAACTGCTTTTTAAAAAAGCAGCAAAATTGGAATCCTTTCTCATGGGCAGGATCCTGTCTTGACACCTCCAAACTGGAAGTGCAGGGTGTGTGACCCAAACTGGAGGGATTATTACCAAGCACTGGACTTCAAAGAACCACTGATACCTTTTAGCCAACAGCCAGCAAGTCTTTGTTAAGCTGCCAGGGTGACCTGCCCTTCTTTCCCACCATTGCTGTTTATTTAACTTTTTATTTTTTTACTTTAAACCTTTTTTCAGGAAAAAATCACTGAGGTCAGACCTTCAGCTGGGCATGACTATATTGGCACAAACAGTGCTCAGCAGATTTATATTTGCTGAGGACCAGTTCATCTGGGTTCCCATCATATGAACAGGTCAGGTCATTCCTAAAGCTGCTGGAGTGAGTTGTCCCGGGGCTTGCTTTCAATTGTTTCAATATAGTTGTTTTTATATAGCAGCATATTCCCTAATAGTATTACATTTATGTTATTTATGTAATACAGACATCTTCTATTTCCAATAATACAGTTGACTAACTATGCTCCAAGTCATGGCTGTTTCACCCTTGATACTGCAGCACAAAAAAAGCTTCTGATGGAATTTTTTTCAATGGAGCTGGCAATGGGTCCTGCTCTCCCACTGCAGTCAGTGAAACTGGCTTCTGGCTGGTGAGAAAAGGACCAAACATGCCTGTAACATGCCAATTTATTTATGAACATAACTTGAGTAGTTGGACAACCCCTTGAGCAGCTGGTACCCTGCCAAACAAGCCCAATTGTATCTCTCAATGCAAAGCAGGAGTAGCTCCCTCTGCCTGTTGAGACAGGACCTTGATCCTTACAAGGTTGAATCAGGACACTGAGGAACAAGGAGCTCCCACAGATTGCTGCCAGGGCTTATGGGGAAGCAAAACAAGAGAAGAAAGCAGAAACTGGCTATGCTGGTGTCCCAAGAAAGCTCAGCAAAATGGGAAGGGACACTGCAGAGTGACCGCGTTGGGCAGCCAAGGCAGCTGGATGCCAGGCTGGACTGCTGCACTGGTTCTTTACCAAAACAACTGAGCTGTCCTAATAAATTCCCTGTGTAAAAAAATATATCTATAAATCATGCCTTAGGAAGAGCAGTGCAGTTGCGAACAGGGCTGGATGTGGCCGAAGGAAATTCTCTAGCGCTCTATAACCCGGCAGCGAGCCGCGGCGACTCTCTTTGCAAAGGGTGACTCTACTGGAACACGTGCATGTGGGTGTGCAGATGTGCATGGATGTGTACACACAGCTACAGCTTCATAATCCTGCTGCCCAGAAAGGAGAACCGGGCTGGGGCGGGCAGGGGGAGGCCCTGCCACTACACGATCATGAACTGGCAGACGTAGGGCAGCCGCTCTCGGCACCTCTTGTCGAACCACTTGCCGTTGGCGGTCCCCGACAAAGCTGCACAGTTTTCCAGCTTGCCACCATCGGGCTGGGTGGTGATTTCAGTCTCCCAGTTCTTGTAGCGGATGGGGCTGCCCGTCATGTCGACCCACTTGCCCTCCGCGGCCATGTCATTGAGGCCCAGCCAGATCTCGGCCTCTGAGCCGATGCTCTTGTGCATGTAGTCATAGAGGGCATCGTTCTCCTCCCCGTTCTGGGGCGTGCTGAGCGTGCCGCCCTGAGAGATGCAGTTTTCGCTGGCCTCGTGGTATGTCTTGGTCTCCGAAAATGCCAGAAAGCACTTTAGGTGAATTTTGGTGCCTTTCAAGCAAACTGAGAGGTTACCACATGAACAGAAAGAGAAAAAAAGACAAAAAGAGAATTTGGTTTTAAAATGGTGCCCAGGAAGAGGCAGCAGCAGCAAACCCAGCAGCCAAACTTCACACTTCATTTCTTAGGCTGTACAGTGACCCTTGGAAGCACAGAATTCCAAGGGCCCCTCTCTCTCCTATGCAGGGTGGGACACAGCCATGGGGAAGTGCCCTTCCCCTCTGCAAACCATCAGGTGAAATGGATTTTCAGGGTGCCCCCACCACCCTTCTGGGCACTGCTGTTGCTGGAGCAGAGGCACAGCATGGTCCTCCTGCCCCTTCCCCTGATCTTGTTATTCCCCAGCCAATGCTACTCTTTCTCTGATGAATTTGTTGGAAATAAGTTTTGTCATGGCCACTGCCGGGTGTTTGGGTGTTTTGGGAAAAAGCCTGCATGCCAATTAAATCATCTTAATTATGCAAGATGAAAAAGAAAGTCTTTTTTAATAAGCTTTGATCAGAAGCGTTGCGCTTGCATAGCTTGAGGTCTTCAGAGGAAATTTCTACTTGCCTCTGATTTTAGTGTTAAGGATATCAATTTATTTTGTTTTTCTTTAAGCTCTAAACCTTGGGAGTGCAGGGTACTGTAGCCAAACAATACCTAATCAGAGCCACACATTAATATCCAAACCAATTACTTCTCAGTGAATGTGAGCTTGGAACTAAAGCCTTGATTTTGCTTGTGTTCTTTTTCTTTTAAGGAGAAAATTCTCCTTAATTTGCATTTTCATCTCATTTCTGCTTCATGTTTCGCAAATCCTACTCCTATCGATGACAGCAGTGGAGTTTGCACAGAATAACTATGGAGCATGTCTGGGAGATGGGCATTTTGGGACTGTCCTCTGTGTCTGTTGAATGAAGCAGGACTGACTTGCAGTGCAGTTCCCTGGGCAATACCATGGTATGTATCAGAGACCAGGTCGCTGTTTTACTGGGGTTCACACAAAAGAATAAGCTGCATTTGGTTAAAGCACTAATCCAAATCCCATCCCTCCACCTCATAAAGGAAAATGAACATCTGGCTTAGCACCATAGGAATATCCACAGCTGTACAAATGGGAAGCACATGAAAAGGGGGGCCCCACACTGCACAACTCCCGTCATTAACTGCCTGAGGAGGTTCACGAGCCTGGAGGAATTGCAGAGACCCACTCTGCTTTGATCCCCCAGCCTCTCTCCCCATGACGGGCTTGTTGCTCTGGGGTGCTTGGGCATGTCTCACCAAGACATGTGAAGCAATTGCAGCCGCTTTATGAGCAGCTCCTCTCTCAACAGCAAAGGCCATGTGTTCTTCAGCAAGCGCTTTACCTGTCTGGAGTGCTTGCTTTTCCTTCAGTAGAGCAACCTCCTGAGAGATGTTGTCAATCATGGCCTTCAGGTCTTCAATCATTTTGAGGCTCACACCATCTGTTGGAGGAATCAAACGAAGAGCACAAATATTGGTTGAATCCCAGGGGAGGCAACCAAATCTGTTCCTATCATCAAAACACCATGTTTCTTTGCCCTCAGAGAAGGATAAACAAAAGGAATCCACAAAGTCAGCACCTGTGTCCCTTTGCACATCCATCAGAGTGAGTGTTTTCTTGCCAGCCTGGTTCCGCTATCAATAACAACCTTGTTTTCCTGGTTCAGGTTTTGGGGCTGTGCACGCCACGGGGCTTCTAGCTGCAGGCATCTGTTGCAGTGGGGTGGCTGCAACCTTCCCTGGGAGACAGCCTTGGCCCGTGGAAGAATCAAGGAGACGATATTTGATAGATGTTTTCAGATTTTATTCCCCCTTGCCGCACATGGCCGGAGCCCGGCAGGGACTCCGACAGCGACTGCCCCCTAGAACAGCTCTGGAACA
>VYZQ01059896.1:39165-57505 GCA_013400655.1 Mystacornis crossleyi
CTGTGAGAAGACGCCTCTTTGGCTGGGGAGCTGGCTGCTAAAGCCTAGATCTTGCTAGGAGTGTTGCTTCTGCAACCGCTCCAGCCAGTTACTAATCAGTACTTGGATTTCTCCCAGGCAGGAGCAAATGGACCATTTACACCTTGAAGGTGGTGGTGATGCCTTAGGTTTTAACTTCTTTATTTTTCAAATCCTGTATTGCCTAGTGTGTAACTCTGAAGTCTCTTACAGCTTCTTAGCTGCTCTCTTAGGCCAGATAGACACAACAAAGCTCCTCTGAGCTTGCTATTCAAGGACACTCGGGCTGTCCGAGGCCTAAAGGTGGAAACTAGGACCAGGAGAGAGGTGGAGAAATTGAAGACAGCTAAAGTTTTAATTGGTGAATTTATGCTGATATGCAAATAGACCAAACCTATAACAGTGTAAAGAACTCGTGACCTGTTGTCCATCTTGGGGTCCTTTTTATGGAAGCAGCCTCCGGCTCCCCAGGGTGTACCTTGAAGGCCCTTCAAATAAATACTTACCTTTATTCCCTTACTCCTGTCTAGTCTCTGTTTCTAGGTGGCTGGAGAAGGCAACAGTGGGGTATCGGACATTGAGACACTGATATGCATCTAGTAGTTCTCATGTTTTAAGCAATTGGTAGTTCTCATGGGGTGAAAGGAAAGGGGACACCTTGCCCATGAATGCAGGAGGAGGGGCTCCCTTGAGGAACAAGGAGCTGAGGCACTAAGCCAGGCAAGTAGGGAAGCAGCTTGGATGAGGACCAAGACCACCAACCCAAGATTACATGGTGCAATGAGTATGAAAAGCCAGACACATCAGGAGGAGGGTATTAAGTTGCTTTACTCACTGCTTAATTAACTTTAATGGATTAACTGAACACTGAGGCACTAGACATTATTTTGCTGCCTTTGATGAAAACACTTTGTGGGAAACGGCTAATTAATCAGGGTTTTTTTTTCCCATGCAAGCCTTCTTGCAGCAGAACAAATGTTCTAAGGTTTAAGTAACATCCAAAGGCCATGGCAGGACACTGCCAATGACTCTTGCTGGGGCAGCTCCTTGTAGTGTTCCAGCTGGATTTGCAGGTGGGTTCCCACCTTGAGGTTCCCTGCCATGAGAGGTGACATGTCCCCTAGATAACTGCCTAAGAGTCCGTTTTCAGTACCTCGTTTCCAAATCCAGGGCCACAAGATGTTCCTGCAGCAGTGCATTCACTGGGATGTCTCATGGAGAACCATGACTGGGTTAACTCACCCTTCAGCTACAAAGTGGACCATGGCTACATCAACAAACATTGTGCTGTCTATTTTATTGCCACGGGTTTTTGTCTCGGTGCCGTCATTTCCTTGAGGCTCATCTCCTGAAGCCTGGGATCAAGCCTGTTTACAGCTTGGGTTTTCTGTGATGGAAGCCGGTGTGCAGGATGCTGATGCTCCTGTGGGAGCTGGAGTGGATCCTTGTGCAGGACCGTAAGCAGAAGGATTAAGTGTGGGCAGAGGCAAGATCAAAAGGAGACTCACAGAAGGATGTGGGTCGCAATAGTCTGTTGGTTTGAAAGCCTGGCCAGAAATGTATTTAAAACTGCAAATGGGAACTCTCGCCCATTCTAATTAGATGCTGAATAACAAACAAATCCCTCTGTACTTAATTTTAATGTTTTAACTATTCCTGTATGAAATTTGTGTATATATATATATATATATATATATATATGGGTTTCTTAGTTTTGCCTGGAAATCCAAACAGCTTTCTGTCCTCCAGAGGAAGGAGCATTGCTCTGGTTCAGTGTCTGTCATCAAACCTCTCTGGCCATCAGTATTTCTTCAGGCACCAGGCATTTCCCTGAATGTACCACATGGAACAGTAAGGTCCCGTACTGCAGTCTGTCCCTGGATCAGAGGAGGAGACTGAATACACCCACACTGGATTTACAGCAGCGTAAATATTCACAGGAATTTTCAGGGAAGAGCACCCAGACAAGAGTACACCAAAAGTTTGGGCAGTAGGTGGCATTAAGAGTGAAGCCCAAATTAGTCCCTATCCACCGATTTAAGCATCCGGACTCCGACGTCTGTCTCCAGTTACCTTAGAAATACATGCAAAGATGCTCTCTTCCATGATCCCAGCACCCCATGACGGCTGTGACCGAGGGGAGTCCCCCGGGGCTGACACCTACACCCCCAAGTCATGGAGTGTCAATGCTGCCCAGGCAGGGATGCCAGTGCCTTCCTCCTCTGGGCATTCTTTTGGATGAGACATCCAGAGCTGCCAGACAAGGGCAAATCCCATCTGTACCCCAAGACACTGGGGCTCAGGGAGAGTTTGCTGAGCTACTGCATTTGGAGCAATAATCAGGGAGTAATTTGAGGGGGAAAAACACAACAGCAGGCAAAGTGAATGTGCTGTCTCAGCATTTTCTAAATACTGTGGTTTGGCTTTTTCATGTTGAAATAGTATCATTTTTCATTCTGAAGCAGATCCAAATGTAAGCAATAATTACAAAAAAACAAAAAAGGAAGAAAAGTAAAAAGAAACATAAAAAGCTTGGCTCAAATCAGTGTTTTCTTTTCTAACATTTGTGGTTTGGCTGTATAGATTAAAAAAATAAATCAAACCAAACACCCCAACCCTTCAGTGGCTTTGCCCTGCCTTGACCCTTCCAGGCAAAATGCAGGGGTGGAACCAGAATGGGGGTACTGGAGGCCTGGTTGAGGATGGGATGGGACTATTCTGCCATTGTTCAGAGGAGAAATGGGTGAGCCCCGGCCCCTGTGGTCGCTGGGCAGGCAGGCTTGGACATGGAGAGGGGCTGGAGGCGAAGAGGAGCTTCATAGGGGACTTTTAGCACTTTTCTCCCTCTTTTCCCACCCCCTGGCATGGGTAAAAATCTGAAAAATATTAACCAAAAAATACTGGAAGTTTCCAGTAAAGGCAGGGCAGCTGATCCCCTGTGGGGCTGGATGTGACTGGTCAAAAAATGTCAAGTTCTTGGGTTTTTCCCTTTTTTTTTCCCCCAGAAAATAAGGCCTCTCCTTTGAAAAGAAATTCTGAGTAAAACCTGCCACCAGCTGGTCCAAATGGCTTGATTTTCAGGGTAACCCCCCTCAAAAGCTTTTAAATCAGAGCCAAATTTTCCTGCCAAAAAGGTGATTTTTCTCCCACCTTCTGTCTCTAATCAATTACAAACAGCAGTTGCAATGACACCTATAGAAAAATAGGATTTCTCCAAGAAATGTCTTTCTCCTGGTACCTCCAGTGAGTGCAATGCCTGAATGTGCCCCTTATGAGCCCAAGGGGGTATTTTTTGCTCTGGAGAACAGTCACAGACTGTTTTCTCTATTATTCCATGTCCTGCAGAGTAAGATGTGGAATAAGCAGCTAAGTTCGTGAATTCATAGAAAGATCTAATGGGAGAAAAGGCAAAATTTTCTCAAGGATGGAATCTGACAAAAATAGCCACTGGATGAGTGTAGAGAGCAGCCTGGCCAAGTGAATTCCAGGGATGCTTCTTCCTTGCTCCCCACTTCATTCCAAGCAGGAAAGTGCCTGCCAGAGTGGTCCAAGCCCATGCGACGACTGCGGTCAGACACATTAGGCAGGCAGGCTCACACGCTGCTTCCTCACCTCACCTGCCTTCTCCTGTACTTAATGTGCATTGAGTCAGAGGGAGAAAGGACGGGACAGGAGGAAAACAGGAGAAGAAAAGGAAGAACAAACCCACCAGGGAATAGGAAACGCAGGCACCTTTGCGTGTGCACCGCTGTCTGTCAAGCCTGACTAGTCAGAGCTCATGTCGGGTGTGAAATACACCCGAGACCAGTGGTTTTAAACGAAGAACCCTGTTGATACTTAATGGATTGTATGTTTTCTGCCTGCTCTTGTCTCCAAAATTGTCTGTCGTCTGCCACTTACTTGCTTCTGAAAAATGAATGAGAAGGGGGGGGGGGGTGTTATAGAAAGGGAGAGTTTACTAGAGGAAAAGCTTGGGATGAACCTTAGAGGGAACATGGAAAATGAGTTCCCTCTGAAATTCCAACCAAGCTGTCCCAACAAATTTATTCAAGGTTGGAACCCACCAAAACCGCTTCAATACCCTCACTGTTTTACAGAAGAGCTACACAATCATTCCCGCGGGGGAGGGCGGGAGGAAACCACTTTACTAGGTTTTTAGATGCTTTTTATGAAGTTTCACTAAAGCACTGTTAAATGCCCAAACGAGTGGGCTGATTGTAACTCCCCGCCCCAAGCCCTGCAAGTCCTCCTGGCAGGGAAGCTGCCGCTGCCCCTTACCTTTCTTGACAGCCGCCGGTTTTTGCCGGACTTTGCCGTTCTGCTGGCCCGAGACCTGGGCGAGGGAGAGGAGGCAGAGGAGGAGGCAGAGGAGGAGGCAGGCTCCCCGGAGCGCCATGCCGCTGCCGTCTGGTCCGAGCGGAGCTGCAGTGGCTCCGCTCTGCCCTCACACAGCCGCCTGGACACCGGCTGGAGCCAGGAATGACTGTCCCAGAGAGCCTCCCGCTGAGCCCGGGCCAGCGGCAGCCTCCGGGCCCCGGGGGGGCTCAGGCGGCTCCGGCCAAGGCTGAAAACCTCCCAGAGGGGTTGCAGTTCTTAGCACGCTGCTTGGTTTTGTTAAAAAGGAAAAAAAAGAAAACAAAAAGAAAAAATAAGAAAAAAAAAGGGGAACGAACGTACTGACAGTCTGCTAAGCTAAACATAAGGAAAGGCTGGGAGTACGGCTGGAATGATTTCCTATGGCTTTTAGCAAAACGCCACGAATTCGATCTCGTGTGTCAGCGACGGCAACAGCAACGTGAGGTGTGAAACAGCGCCTGGGAGGCTGAGAGGACAGAAAGGGGCCACCTGCCCCCTGCCCCTCAGCAGGGATGCCCCTCAGGAATGTGCCGGCACCAGCAAAGGCGGAGGGAGCACGGGGCGGGGGGGACTGAGCACCCCGGCTCCGTGCTCACAGTGTAGGGTGGCTCTTACCCCTCTAAAAAGCAGTTCCACGGTGGCTTTGGTAGGGTTGTCCTGCTGTCATTGCTACTGCATGGGATGAGCGGGACTTGGGATCAGGGGCACATGTTCCACAAAAAGCCATTCTCCCAGAGACCCCTTTGCAGGTGCCCAGCCTGACTTCTCGCAGCAGCTGGGCTGTGCTGAGCAGCTCTGCAGTCTACACCAAGGCCACTGGCTGGTTTTTTGGGTGGTGTGATCATTCAGCAGCTGCAGCACAAGCAGGCAAGTCCTTCCTGCAGGAGGAACAGCAGCAGTTTGAACAAGAGGAGGAAATTAATGTAGAGGGAGGAGAGGAGGGATGGGCATTTTGGAGAACAAAGTGCTCTAGACATCAGCCATTAACCTTAAAACTTTTCTGATAATTTAAGGCAAGATGCCACCCAGCACAACGTGAACTTCTGGAGTTGTAGGAGCATAAAAGGTCCAAGAAAAACAGGGATGTGACTGGAAAAAGAGCTGCCATTAAGTTGGTTTGGCAACCATGGTGTTACCCTGCCTCACACTTCTGCTGAATAAGGAAAATCCTGCCCTGATGTCCTAGCTGAACAGAGAGCTCTCTTGCAGTCCCAGCTTTTGAGGCATAGGAGGAACAGTTTGATTTTCGCTGCCCTTTACCACAGGCACCAACCCTCACTCAAAGTTAAACTGGAAAATACGTATTTTGGGGATTTACTGTTCTCCTGCCTGGACTATCCCAAACTGGGATGGATGGAGCCAAAGAGATGCCAGACACCTACATACACACACACGTTCCCTTTCCCTGACACCCAAAAGTACTTTTGGTAACTCAGTACCTCCCAGTTTTCCTTGGCTCCAGATACGCTCGCCTGCCTTTGCTTTGCTTCATGTGCTGCCAGGCTGGGGAAAAAACCAAAATGCTCCCTTTGCTACTGTCCATGAAATGGATGGCTGTGGTGTGGAGTCTGACAGCAATCCCTAACCTCAGATTTCCATGGGGCTGGGACCCACTGGAGTTTTGCCCAGCTGAGACAAGAAGGGTAGGGTGGTTTTCCACTAGTCCCCGAAGAACCGGTCTGCACCAAGGGGGCCTCTCCCTGCACCAGCCAGGAGGTCCTGTGCTGGATGCTGCCATATTTTTTCTTGAAAAATGAGAAAAAGGAAAATAAGTAGACTCAAAGCACTTGTCTCCGGCTGTAACACCTATCCACAGGGGGCTTTGCCCTATTTCTGTCCAATGTAGACTGAAAATAAAAACCATTGACATGACAAAAGCTCATAAACCCCCACCAACCCAGCCGATGGGAGCAAGCTTAAGCGTTGCTGCATTGGATCCAGAATGAGGATGCTTCAGCAAACAGCCATCCCCTGCCCAAGCTCCTGCTGAAGCAAGAGGTTCCAGTTCAGTAGCAGGGCTCTCAATGGTCCTTTGCTCTTGAGATCCCGATGAGTCATGCTTCTTACATAAAACAGGTGTGGGAGGTGAGTAGAGGTAATCCTTTCTATCAGAGGAACTAATAGAGCTGGAAGTCATCAGGAAAATACTAAAATTATGCCAAGAAACCAAAGTTTTGTCTGTGGTTTTTAACATCTGTCCAATTATGGATTTTACTTCCCACTAAAGGCACTTTACTCCCTGGTTTCAAGTCCGGTCTCCTGGTTAGAGAGCAGCTCCTGTTAACTGCAAGGTAACTGGTTTGAGATGCAACAAAAGAGGGCAGAAGAACATACGCTTATGGAAACCATTCCAGCGCTGCAGGGAAGCAGACAGAAAAGTTTACGTGGCTTTGGGAAACCCAGTAAGAAGGCTGTGATGCTGAATTTGGAAGGCTTTCAGTTAGCAAAACAGTCGTTGGAATAAGGCCATGAAAGGAAGCTGGATGCTCCTGGCAGCAATGCAGACCTGTGATTTTGTGCCCAGCTAGGCAAGGAAATGGGCAGCAAGATCAGAGGCTATTTAGCTTTGGCTCCTAGGAAAAGAGCAGGTACGGCCAAGCCAAGAAATGAGGCAGCGCCGCCGCACAATGGCTGGAAAGTGCAAGGGTGGACTGGGTAACAGTATTCACACGGTTATTATCGAGATCTGCAGGTACCAGACCTGGCGTCTCAGGGCTGTCACCAGTTCAAACGCAGGCTACCCCAATGCTGAATGATGCCTCAAGTCCCTCCTCCTCTGGGAAGGCTCCTGCCTCCCCCGCCAGCACTGACAGCAGGAGAGCAAAGGGGAGACCCAAAGCATCTTTATGTTCGGGGCCCTGCAGCTGGGGGGCCTGATCCATGGCTGGGGCAGCACACTGGGATTCACACCTCTGCTCCCTTGGGATTAGCTCAGTCCATTAGAGCCTGGTGCTAAACGTGCCAGGGTTGTGAGTTCAATCCCTGTACGGGCCATTCACTTAAGAGTTGATGATCCTTGTGGGATCAAGAGAACTTGATGATCCTTCCAACTTGGAATACTCTGAGATTCTGTGACATCCACTCTGCAGCGGTGCGATCCGTGTGTCAGTGGCACCACAGTAACCTCGAAGAGGAACAGGAGAGAAACAGCAGTGGACAGTAAAAAACACTCTGTGAGGAAGTGGGGCTAGCAGAAGAAAATCTCTGATACTCATTAGCCGCTGCCTGAACTCGTGCTGGCATCATTCCTGACTTCCACCAGCATAAACACTGGAACAGGTTAAAATGGAGAGAGCCAGATCTACGGATCATTGTTTTGGAGACCAATCGAGAAGAAATGCAATAATAGTTCAGGAAAGGGCGGTTTTCATAAGGACAATGATGGGGAAAACCAAGGATTTTGCCAAAATGTTATCCCCAGCAGCAACTTTAGGAAACTGGCTCTGAGCCTAAGGAGGGAACCTTCCCATCATACCCCATGGCAAGCACAGCTCACATCCCTGTAGCCCATGTTCACCAAGGGCTACAGGACAGATGGATCCATTCTACAGTAGATCCTTGGGCTTTAAACTGGACGCAAATGTGGAGCATTTGAGTTCAAGCAGTATCAGCTGTTTAAAAATCCTTCTGTTTGGAAAGGAGCTGCACCAAAGGACTCACACTGCCTTGTGTTTGGACACTGCAGCTCCTGTAGACTAGAGGTAATCAGTCTGTCTTCACTGCTTTGTGTTTGCCCATCACCTAGATCCCAAAGTCCAAACAGCCAAAGGAAAACTGTAGTGAAGTGTCTAAATTTAACACGAAAACTCTGGAGGAATTCCTAATTGTCTAGGTCCACTGCCTGTCACAGTATCAGTTCAAGTGAGGTCACCACTGAATTTGATGTCAGTATTTTTGGACTAGCAAGTAGACAGCAGTTCTGTCAGTTTAAGCTCTTATTTCATGTCGTTCTCACCTTTTGAGCATTGGTTTGCTTTCATATTGCTGTGGATGCTGAATTATGTATTAGAAGAGAACTTCATCCTCGTGAATTCCTTAATTTTTTGAATTTAGAGAAAAGTTTGCACGATCAGACAACAGGAAGAAAGCAATCCATGGCCTTGAAAAGCCTCATTAGGTTAAAGTTGGTTTTTCGCTGGAGGGAAGGAAGAGAGGTAGGACTTAAATCACGACTTTTCAACCCTTAGGTTTTCAAATGTGGAAATATCCAAACTTACCATTTGCCAAAACACAGAGAGAAGGGGCAGTGAGAGAGCTCCTCTGGAAGAGAGGATCTGCAGGCTGGTGGTTCCAAGTACCTCCAATGCCTGGGCACACTGGCTTGGCTGTGGGCCTTGCCACAGCCAGCTGGGTAGAGGAAATCAGGAAGGGCCTGAGAATTCCTCTTAGCCCTCTGAAGCTGAGGGGCTGCAGCAACTATGATGATCTCTGTCTAAATAAAGGAAATCAAATCTCATCAACAAATGGTGTGACATGAAAACTCAGCTGTGCCTGTGCTGCTGATCTTACCCAAATCTTGAGATCAGGATAGCAACAGAGATGTTCACAGAGCTCAGAGATAACCACAGCTTTATTACAAAGTGTTACAGTCAGTGAAATGGAGGTTTAAACCATCACCAGGGAGTCATTAGCAGCATGTTTGAGATTCTAATGATGTTTTGCAGAAACAGCAAAAACATCTTTGTTCCTGGATAGCTAGAAATGCAGCTCGAAGAAAATAGCTAGAAATGCAGCTCCAAGGAAAACCCAAGGCACTGCAGTTTCTCTGTGGGGAGACCCATTCCAAAGCGCCCTGCTGTAGCTGAGCACTATCACTGCGAGTCTGGGACTTTGACAAAGGAAGAGAAGCCTCTGTGAGGCACAGCTAGCAGGAGCAGTCACATTTTGCCTTAGAAGGAAAAGCTGCCTTGCATGGGCAGGGAGTGCAATCAGGCAGGAGACAAGAGGTTGGGGAGCGGTGAGAAATTACAGAGGCTGATGGCTGAAGAGATTCAGTACCAGCTGCAGACCTGCTCTTGCATTTTGCTCCAGTGTTAAAGGACGAGAGAGAACAAGGCCCTGGGGTAAGGACTGGAGCGCTCAGGTTTCACCAGTCACGGCTTTGCTTCTTCCTCTCTCTAGGTGCCAGCGGCTGCTTACCACAGGCAAAGTAAACCAGCACCACAGCAGGGCTGGAGAACACCCCGCTGCTGAGGACGGCAGTGGGATCTGCTGCAGTTCAAAAGAAAAGCTGGAGGCAGTCCTAGCAGAAGTGGGTAACCCTCGGGTAATTGCTGTTTACAAAGCAAATGCAGAAACACCCTACTGTCTATGTCAAATCAAGGTGCCAAATCCCTTGCAAGGACAGTCGCACACTCCAGTCTCACAGGAGCTGTGAGCAAGCTCTGCCTCACACCAACTTGTCTTTACAGCAGCCTGTGCTGAAGCAAGGCTTCATTTAAAGCCTGACTGCAGGTGGCACAGCCACATTCCTCACCACTGCCTCCACCACTGCCCACAGCGCAGAATGAGCTCCCCTCTTCTCCTCAAACTGCACAATTGCAATGTTGAAATGTAGCTGCAAAATGTGGGCTGACGGAATTCCTGGGATTGGTAAATCTGCCAGGTCCACTGACCTACAGCCAAGACCTCTTCTGCTTCGAGGGGAATGCTGTCCCTGTGAAACAGGTAAATTGCAGGTGTGTGCTTTTTAGGCAACATGAGTAGAAGCCTAGCAGGAGTTGCTAGACTCATCTCTAGTACACGGCTTTCAGGCTCTCAACACTCCCAGCAGAAGCAATTAATTTCTGGGACAAACAGAGAGCTATCCCACTCCACAGATGTTTCCTCTTAGTTCTACTGGACTCGAGTCAATGAAAACGTGGCAGTATCTGCACAGCAACACATGGAACTTTCCACCAGCCCAGATGGGAACAGGAGCATTCTCAGTTGAAGTTTCTATTAAAATTCTGCTATTTTTGTTTGGAAGAGAAGGGAGGGGTTAAAGGGAGCTAATAAAATAGAATTAGCCCTTAGCATGCCTGAGAACCACAGTCTCACAGATTTCTTGGCAGATACTGTATCAACTGGGAGAGCAGTAAGACCTTTTACCCCTGTCAGAGCTTTGTTTACCCGTTTGGGACATGAGCTGGTAGCAGCAAACCTCCCAGGGCAGCTGAGACCAACTAGCAGCTCTGTAATACTTTGGCCAGCTCATTATTTGTATCTCAGGGGTTGAGGCAGACCCCATCGGAACTGGGGTCACGCTCCACCCCACTGCTTTGCCATGCCAACAGATGGGAAGCAGTGACATAAAAGGAGCAGGACGCCTTGAGACCCTCAATTCACTCTGTGCCTGCATACCCATCTACAGAAGACCTGGGGGAGGACACACGTGTAGGGGAGGCACTGCAGACACTGGCACCACGTTAATTTACAGTGTTGCTCTGAGGAAGTGCTTGGCACCAAGTCTCTCTCTTGAGCACATAGCCTGGACCTCAGAGGGCTAAATATTTGCTATCCTTACTGGGGAGGGAGTGCACATGTACTCCCCTCTACAGAGGTGTCAGTTCGCACACCTGAAACACAGTGATGTTTCTTTTCCCACCACCACCTCCAGCTCTAATAAAAATGTATTTAAAATTAAAAGGATCTGGAGAGGAAGCATCTTAAGTGATGTAACTTGCAAAACACTTGGAGATCCTTCAGCTGGAAGGCTGTGTAGAAATACACTATTCATGTTACAAAATTCACCCCGAGTGTAACTCAGGGCAGCCTTTTGGTCTCCAACCACAAATCTGCCATAAAACAGGCAACAGCTATTTAGAGAATGGCTGAGGTTCAAGACTTGCAGTCTCATTTACATTAACCATTTTCTGAAACATTAAACAATACATGATCAAACAAAAAATGCCTGTGGTAAGTCTAAGGTGCTTTAAAGGTTTGTCCTCCCTTCAGTTTTCTTTCTTTCTATGTTTTTACAAGCAGCTTTGCATGGCAAGGGGTGGATCACAGCTACTGTAAAGGTGATGTCAGGCTGGTGTTTGCCTCACACAGAATAAGTCTGCTGAAGTGATAAAAGACAATTTGTGCGCTCATTGTCACTTCTTGGCTCTACTGCTGTGTAGCACCACTACAACCTACCTAATCCATCACTTAAGGTACTGAAAAAATCCCAACTCCTCAAAATACAAACCTGGGGCAAATTTTGGGGGACAGCTTTTTCTTTGGCAGGAAACAACCTGCCTGCTTGTTATAGCAGTGGCTCCACATACCTGAAATACACAGTACTGCTTCAGTCACCTTGAAAAATTATGTGTATGAGCTCTAGCAAAAGGACTGAAGAGATTTGGGGATTTTAATTACTCCATGTATTTTAATGTGTTCATGATTATTAGTTTGAGCTGTAATACGTTCTGTCCTGTATCTACAGCTCCCCTTCAGCAAAAGCCTTCCTTCCCTTTTCCCCACCAAACATGTTACAGTCAAGAGACTATTCTTAATCTGATATTATAAAATTGAAACAGAAAATTCAGAAAATGTTGCTTGAGTAAGAGCTAAATGACTCTTGGATTATTGTAGTAACTTCTGCCATAAAATTTGTTCAAAACAATCCTTAACACTTGCAGATGAAATATCAACTTCTTAAAAATCGACTTCTTCCTTTGACTTTTTCCATCTGTTGTCTCTTCCTATCATGCCAAATAAACATCTCTTACTCCTTGCTGGGCCAACCAGTTGATGTAGGGAGGGAATCCACTGCTTTCAATACCTGCTGATGCAACTTGTTTCCATGCCTTAGCTGTTGTCTTCTGCTTTTCCCTGTGAAGGATCATTACTGACCGCCACTATGCTTTTCCAGCTGAATTATCAAATTCTTAAAGATCAACTTAGTTTCCCATGTACCTTTGCCATGTCCCTTCTCCTTAGCCACTGTGAGAAGTTTTGGCTAGGTTACTATTGCACCTGTTGGCAAAAGGGACAGGTAGAGCTCTAGGGAGCAAGGAAATCATTGAAAATCCTGAGCTGGAAGGAACTCACTGAGATCACCAAAGCCCAACTCCTGGCTCTGTACAGGACACCAAGAGTCTCACCATGTGCCTGAGAGCATTGCCCAAACACTTCCTGAACTGTGTCAGGCTTGGTGCTGTGACTGCTTCCTGGGAAAGCCTGTTCCAGTGCCCAACCACCCTCTGGGTGAGGAACCTTTTCCTGATAGCCAACTTAAACTTCTTCTGACACAACTTCACTTGAGTTCTGTTCCCTTGAGTCCTGTCACAGGTCACCAGAGAGAATAGTTCAGTGCCTGCCCTGCTGCTTCCCCTTGTGAGGTAGCTGTAGACAAATCTTGGTTTAAAATATGAATTGGGAACTTGGGACCATGTTGTATTTATAGTAAAATCTAACCACATTTTATTCAAATAACAGTATGGTAATTTGAAGGAAGATTTCCACCTAGTGCTGCTCTCATTTGTGCTGCACTGAAGACAACCCCATATGCATTCTAGAACACAGCAGCTGGTTTACAGAAGCGAAACACATGCAAACAGAATTAAGTGGAAAATACACCAGTCCCTCTGGAAAATAGACTCAAGCACTCCCCAGGCAACAGTATCATCTGCTGCTGGTGCACTTCCTAGGTGCCAGCAGTCACCGGTATGGAAAGCACCTCAAATTTGCTTATCTGCATTTAACTGTAGCTTTCTTTACACTTAGTAACATTTTGAATGCCTCTTAGCCAGGAGGATGACTCTACTGGAACAAAAAGATAACCTTTTCTTTATATACAAACTGACAAGATTGAACAATCAATTAAAAAAAGTTTTGAACATTTAATAAAAACTCATCCTAGAAATCCAACTTTTGGTCGTGAGGTCCCAAAACTCTCTTCTTCATCCAAAATCTTCTGAAGGGCTATGTGAAGNTGCTGCTCTCATTTGTGCTGCACTGAAGACAACCCCATATGCATTCTAGAACACAGCAGCTGGTTTACAGAAGCGAAACACATGCAAACAGAATTAAGTGGAAAGTACACCAGTCCCTCTGGAAAATAGACTCAAGCACTCCCCAGGCAACAGTATCATCTGCTGCTGGTGCACTTCCTAGGTGCCAGCAGTCACCGGTATGGAAAGCACCTCAAATTTGCTTATCTGCATTTAACTGTAGCTTTCTTTACACTTAGTAACATTTTGAATGCCTCTTAGCCAGGAGGATGACTCTACTGGAACAAAAAGATAACCTTTTCTTTATATACAAACTGACAAGATTGAACAATCAATTAAAAACAGTTTTGAACATTTAATAAAAACTCATCCTAGAAATCCAACTTTTGGTCGTGAGGTCCCAAAACTCTCTTCTTCATCCAAAATCTTCTGAAGGGCTATGTGAAGCGACTTGCCTACTCTTTGTCCTGTCTGCAAAGCAAAGAAAGCAAAACAAGAGACATATGCTTATTAACAGGAAGACAGCTCTTACGGAACACTTCCTTTTGACAAACATTTTCCCTTTGATGATTCATATACACCAGCTGGTATCATAAAAATATGCTTTTAATTTAGAAAAATAATGGTGGTGTAAGTTTCATTTTAACTTGATTAAGTTTTGGGAAAATGTACCTACAAAGGCAGTGCTCTCATTCATCAGAGAAGCATTCCATGTTCATTAATACCAGATCTGTGCATCACTGGATCACCCAGGAATACAAATTAAATTCACATCAGGCACAAGCACACATTCAAATTAGCCAGCACACAGACCATGAAGCAATATTCTAGCTGCCAGAGGACAAGAGACACCTGACCAGCAAAGCAGCCTACTAATAGAAACTTCACTAATCTCTCCTGAATGTGCTCAGAATCAGCACAATAAATTGAGACCAGCTGAACACCCTGTCCTGTGGCCAGAGAAGCCCAAAATGCACACTGGCTGCACCACCAAATCACTCTGTGGGCAGATCCTTCATATGATGTGCAATTCTGTCCTGTCCAAGGACCTTAACGGAGTTAACAGAACATTTTCTTTACAGAAATGAACTCCAGCAGTGAAAACCCATCAGGATTAGCTCCAGTGCTGACCTCTATTCTTCCCATACGCCCAGCTGTACTGTGGAAGCTACAGGGCAGGGAAACATTGGGCAATGGTGAAATAAAGATCTTGAGGCAATGGTGCCCATTAGAGCTTTCCCAGGGTCTCTCTAAATGACCTGAAATACTGACTGCAAACAGAGATGAAGAGCCCACCCATCCCTTAAGAGGCAAAGGCAGGTTATATTAAAATGAGTTTATTGGCTCCTGATCTATGCAGCAAAGCCTAGGCCTGCCATACAGCTGACACAAAACTCTGTTTCACCTCCTGGTGACAATTACTGAAACCATGCACAAACCTGAAAAAGAGCTACATTTTTAATTGAAGAGCCAGGTAACAGTATACGGCCCATGGTACCAACGGAAATTTGGGAAGAGCTTTGATGCAGCAGGGTAGCTGTCAATCCTAGACACCATGAGTTGTGCTACTCAAGGGGGGCACAAGAACTGCTGCAGCTCTGCACTGGGACAAAGATCACTGCAGCACTCCGGAGCCATGAGGGGTGATACGCTTTCTTCTCCTCAAATGTAGGACAGCATCACTCTCCTCAGCTCAAAGTGAGTGGGAATTGTGCAGAACTTTGGTATTGACCCAGCATTGTTGCCATCTTATTCCTGCTTGTCTCTCTATCGGATCGGATCATAAACTCAGTGAAGAAAAAAAAAGGCCTAATGCTGGCAGCCTCTCAAAACTTTCCCATGAAACTCCCTTCCTAAGAGACATGTCCTAGAATGTCTGTTCTCTATCAGTCAGGAAAAACTGAACATCCTCTGACCTGCAGCCAAATCATTTGGGAATAGAGGTGTCAAACATAGGTTACTCAGCTCCTCCACTGGCCATTCCCAGGCCTTTGTGTTTTTCTTGATATCCTAGGGATGTTGAGTTTAAGGTAGGACCAAACAGATAATCTCTGACCTTACAGAAAACATCTTGGTTTTTTGTGATCAGCTTTATCTTTCACTCCTGCAGAGGAATTAGAGATAACACCTCTCTACCCAGGTAAGGGCGATAAGAGGCACGTCTAGACGCAAATAAAAAGCCCACTGGTACCACTGGGATTAGCACTCTGGATTGACACCATGACGCAGTCAAGTGCCATATACTCAGCTGTAATTCCCACTTGAGACCAACTGTTGTTAAACTTGGCTCCAATTTCAGCATTCCTCACTAGAGCCATGCAGAAATTAGCCTTGTGTCTCCAGGAAACAGAGCCAGCTTCAAGTACCTAATTTTAATTCTGACTTTCAAGTTCAAAACCCATTTCTGTCTCATGCTCAAGGCCAAACTCAGGCATGAGAATTTACACTGGAGAACAGATTTAAGAAGAGCCCGAAGAAGGGTTTAAAATGGATCTTATATGGATGTGGACAATATCCAGATACTAGTATTTTTATGAATTAGGGACAGATTGTAAACTCAATAAAGAAGCAAAGAAATACACCAGTAAAATGAGAAAAGTAAACTTATCATAAAATGAGTTGTGCTAGAACACCATGCACCAGCAATTCAAAACACCATCTCTGCTCTTATAGGGACTTTACCATGGTAGAAGTTTTGCTCTTTCAGTCTTTAAAAGAAACAATAGGAGGGAACATGTCCTTTAAAACTACTCTCAAAGTTTATCAGCTTAAGCTTTACTGTCTTACAACTGTGAAGTATTTGCCTGAAACAAATGTGAGCACCATACATTTCATGCATCTAAAAGTTTTAGACAGTGTCCATTAACATTAGAATCTGTTTCAAAGAAACTGCCTGTGATCTTCACAAAGTCCCTTGTGCACCAAATGAAAGCACCAAGATCTCTCCTCTAAAAGCCCTTACTGCAGCTTTCCCTACACCCAAGTTCTAGTTCATCCAGTATCACCTGAGATAGTCAACTGCTCAACACTCCTTACCTCCATCATTTCAAAAATACTCTCAGGATCCAGGCTACCTTTGCCCACTTTCTTCACAGAAGTGATGGCACCTTTACTGGTCACAGAAATAAGCAAGCTTGCCAAAGAACAGGCTTCTTCCTGAAGGGTAGCATCCACCACGTGCCTATATCCAATCTGCAAGTTAGTGACAAAACAATGCATTAGTTTGCAGTCCTCAAAGCTCCCCCATTAAGAAATTAAACTGAGAGTGGTGGCTTTGTTACTTATCTACAGCCTCCCATCCTAAAATCATGTGGCCTTTGGAAGCAGTCAGAGACTAACTTGCTATCACAGGATTTAAACAGCCTCCGACCCCAAATTATGTGTACATAAACAACAGAGGTGAGATAAGCATGTCACTATTTCATACTGTTTTCCGCCCTACCATCCTTTCACCTGTATGAAACTCCATATTCACCTTTCCCTGAAACTCTAAGTATAGACTTTGCTCCCCTCTATCTGAAAATTACACATCCCAAGACTCAGGTGAGCCCTCATTTCAGCAATGGCCCCTCCACTATTTACACAATTTGCTTCAAAGAATTGCCAAGCAAACTTTCAGGTACCTAAGCAAATCACTAACATTTGCAATGGAAAATGCAGCACCCATAAAATCAACTGTGTTAGCTCTGTGCTATGGAAGACATATGGACGACATATATGGAAGACAAAATCCTGTTTGAAAGGAAAGGGATGGTACTGCACCCATGAAAATGGAGTTCTGTCCTCAGCAACAAATACTCAGCATGTAACTCCAGGCAGATCACACAACCTCTATGCCTGAACAATGCCCTCTTGTTCTAACACACTGATGTATCTGCTGCTCCGGATGTTAAGCAAGGAGCAGATGAAAAATAATAAACAACTCCACTGCATGCAACAAGATGCATTTTAAGAATGCATCAAATAGAAACCTATAAGACAGAGGTACAAAAATCCCCTTACTCAGTAAAAGTTCTTCTTAATTAGGAGCCCAAAGACAAACAAATGTATATATAGCGGACATTGACCATTTCTGTAATACTAATTTTATCTCTAGAGAAAAAATAAATGGCAGGTGAAATTAACAGAAACTGGAGTCTCTAGGCAGAAAAGTCAGAAATTTGTCAGGCTTACTTTGCTTAGTGTGACAATACAGGGCACCTCATCTACACTGAGTCGAATACAATCATAAGGGTCATCAGACAGCTCAATCTCTTTGGTGCCTTCTTCATCCTCCAGAACACGCACTTTGGGTATCCTGTGGAAACAAAACGTGCAGAGTCATTGCCAGAACACATAACAAATACAGCTGTTATACAGTCACAACTCCAGGAAGTCCCTGTTCTTCTAAATGAGGCAAAATGTTTAGAAGAACAGTACAGAATGTGATCAAAATATTAACAACACACTCCCTGAGACTACAAAGAAAATGTTTTAAGTGGGAAGATATTTAGGATAAGATTATCATATTTACATCATTCAAACAGTTAGTGTTTGAGTTGTTTTTTACACTATTACACAGGGAGAAATTCTTTTGGAACTTCCACAAATCAGTGCTGAACATTTCTTTGTATACCTGCCTGGATGTCCAGGAGACAAATTACCAAGACTGAATCCTTTTGTTCTGTGATTCCCAACCTTGCAGACAACAGTAAAGTTGTCAGCATTACATCAATTGCATTGCTTGGCAAAGGTGTGACATAGGAGCAAATACAAGTAGTAAAGCTGTTCAGGAAAGAATAACACCAACTAAGGAGATTTGGGGTAAAGAGAAAATATGACATTCGTAAAATCCTTTCTCTAGCAAGATGAGAAGATTGGCAAGATACTCTACTGTTCTAAGGAGAGATATACAAGGGATATATAACATATCAGGACAAAGCAGTGATGAAAACCCAGGCAGAAATCCAAGAAATGCTTTCTTCTCAGTTGTGAATGATGGGCTCTCCCACAAATGAGCTAGACAGGCTCCTAATCAGTCGCACATACATTGTATTTGTGATAGC
>VYZQ01059897.1:0-19772 GCA_013400655.1 Mystacornis crossleyi
AAAATAAAATAAATAAATAAATTATTAAAATAATCTGGCCTGAGCCTTTCACTTTGGTATGGATCTTTCTCCATCTTTTGTTTTAAATTAGAGTAGGGGGGGAAAAAAAAAAGCTGGAGAGCTTGGTGATGGAATTTAGTTTATTTATTTGAATACCAAAAGATGACCCACTCCTAATGATACAAAAAAATCTTTTTGCATTAGCGAATTTCTTTTCTGTATTTGTTTTGCTAGGACAACACAATATTCACTTAATATGCTACCAGTATCTTATCAAGTTAATGATCTGTTGTATGTACAGAGTAAGCTTGTTACTCATTTTAAATTAGATACAAAAGCACTACTGTATGGAAATTTGAATACTTCGGGTTTTTATGAAATTATAAGACTTTCATGCTTTAACAGTCTGTAGACAGCCTTAGTAGGACAGCAAGAGTTGGCTTTGTTAATGTGACATTACACAGAGATGCTTCTTAACCTGATTTAATGGATCTCAAAATCCAGTTTTGTAGAGTTCCTCTCCATTTTCAGGTCCTCAAGCTCAAAAATGTAACGGTTGCTGTATGAAACATACCCAAGGAGTTGGATTTGGAAGAAAATAATGTAGTTTAGATAAGGCACCTCTTGTAGGCTTCACTGGGTGTCCAGGTGACCAATGCCAGCCGCTTGTGACACCCTGTCCTGAGGTGTGTGTTTGTGCATTTCCAGGAAAAAAATGGGAAAAGGCAAATATGGATAGAGTTTAAATATGGATCAAGTTAAATCCTGCAGTCATGGAACATCCTTTAGCAGGACTGTAGCTGGTACTGGTCCCTGCTGCAGATCTTCCCAGAGCCTCCTACCCAGGCACGCCACATGCTGCCACCTAATTCATGGGGGTCTGGAGGCTAAAGATGAGGTTTTTCTTATGGGTTTCACCATAGCAGATGGATGCAGGAAATGTGGGGTCACACCGCTCAGAAGGATTCTCCTTTGTGCCATTTGTTTGCTTTCTCCTGCTCCAAAAAGAGCGCAGGGTGTTCGACCTCAGGAAGCGCACTCAGAGCGCTGCTGTGCCCACGGAGCATCAGCTTCATGAACCCCCAGGAAGCTGAGGAACCCCTTTGGTGTTCCCAGGTCCTCACATGTTCCCCAGGAGGTTTTGGGTGTTCGGGTACTGGCTTTCTCATGAACTGGTCTAGAGAAATGCAGGGGCTGTGCTGGAAGTTTTGTCAGAGTGAGTTGAAGCAGGTTTGGGTCCCCACCAACCAAAAAGCAGCAGAATTTCACCAGCTCCGTCTCTGTGCATTTCTCCAGATCACCTAATGACACAATCAGTAGCTTTACATCCCGAATCCAGTCCAAATCAGTATTGCCTCAATTTATTCATGCTATAAACACCTACTTTTTTCTCGTGGTGTCCGACTCATCTGATTTTCCTTTTGTTTCTCCTTCATTACTGTGACCCTACATCCCTGGGAAGGCATCTGCCTCCTGGCAGACCCTACTCTTCTGGGCAAGGCTTTAAGCCCGTTTTCTTACTCCAGCTAAGAATTTGGGGCTTCATTTCCTGTAGAATTTTCCTGCATGCCAGGGGTGCAGGCAGAAGGGGTGGTTGGGAAAAAGTCAAGGCCGAGATGTGCAATGGCCTGAGCCCCATGGGAATGGTTTCCACCTCCTTTTGGAGCACTCCAAAGGGCTGAAGTGCCACACGTGATTGATCTGCAGCCAGAGCGGCATGGTTTGGGTCTCCCCACTCCCTTTTCCTGTGTGAGTAAAGGGGAGCCACTGTCTGGCATCACCCTCCAGGAATATGGAGAGGTGATGCTGGTCCAGGCAGAGGGAAAGGTCTGTGAACGATCGTGTTTGCAATCATCTCAGGGAAAAAGATCCCACTCATCTCCTTTTTCATCATTTACAGATGCTTTATTCACAGCTCCAAAAGACTGGCTGGGGATTACTCCATCTTCTCCTCAGCCAGACTGAAGTTTAGATGTGTAGCTATTTGAGGGATGAAAAAAAATGGCAAAAACACTGGTTTTTTGTTTTTTGGTGAGTCTCTACACAGGAACCGGTGTAATATTCTGTGGTTGTTTAAGTTTTCTTCTTAAAACATTACTGTAAAGGGAGGTCTGGGGCGTGTTGCAGTGAACACCCCACGTCACCTCCTGATGCTGCAGCATCAGCGTGCTTGGATTGTCCCTCAATGATCTCTGGAAATGGGACCCACCACCCTTAATTAATTCCCCCTGTTCATTAGGCAGATGAATTAGACTGGCCCCAATCAATAGCATTAATGAAATGTCATTTATTTAACACCCAGAGCCTTAAGGGGAGCGCTCTGGAGATGCTGGGGCAGGGTGCTGCTCCTTGGGGCCCACCACGGCTCGCAACCCACTGTGTGCGTGATGCTGGAGTTACGGCTCGGGGTGGGGACAGGGGGAGCATCCCTGGAAAAACAAAGCATTCCTGAATGGACAGAGCAGGTGGACAGAGCTTCGCTGAGTGGACAGAGCATCGCTGGGAGGACAGAGCATTGCTGAGTGGACAGAGCATCACCAGGTGGACAGAGCATTGCTGGGTGGACAGAGCATCGCTGGGTGGACAGAGCATCGCTGAGTGGACAGAGCATCACTGGGTGGACAGAGCATCGCCAGGTGGGCAGAGCGTTGCTGAGTGGACAGAGCATCGCCGGGTGGACACAGCATCACTGGGTGGACAGAGCATCGCCGGGTGGACAGAGCATCACTGGGTGGACAGAGCATCGCTGAGTGGCCAGAGCATCACAGGGTGGACGGAGCATCACCGGGTGGACAGAGCATCGCTGGGTGGACAGAGCGTCGCTGGGTGGACAGAGCATCGCTGAGTGGACAGAGCATCGCTGGGTGGACAGAGCATCACGGGGTGGACAGAGCATCACTGGTGGACAAAGCATCACTGGGTGGACAGAGCATCGCTGGGTGGACAGAGCATCGCTGAGAGGCCAGAGCATCACAGGGTGGACGGAGCATCACCGGGGGGAGAGAGCATCGCTGGGTGGACAGAGCATCGCTGAGAGGCCAGAGCATCACAGGGTGGACGGAGCATCACCGGGGGGAGAGAGCATCGCTGGGTGGACAGAGCATCTCCAGGTGGACAGAGCATTGCTGAGTGGACAGGGCATTGCTGAGTGGACAGAGCATTGCTGCCCCGCCACCACTGAGATGCTTCAAAAGGGGAAACTTTGGCTGTGCTCCCTCTTTTAAAAATGCAACTATGTAAAGGTCACAGAGGAGGAGATGAAACTAGGAGTTGTAATAAGGAAGGAGAAATAAAAAATAATGACAGAAATAAATTGTCATAAGAGGGGATACAGTTATGATTTATTGTGATATTCTACAAATTTGGAGGTGATTAAAAGCCACCTAAAATTCACATTAACAAGTCACATAAAAATGGAATTAAACTAGTGGGCATAATGTGGCAGGGTATAAAGAAAAATCATGACAGAAATAAATTGACAGAAGAATGATACTATTCAAGTTTTACTCTGTCGCGTCACACTGACAGGAGACTAGTATTTTAATTTCAGAGTTGTGGTTGAGTTTTTGGAGTTCATTAAAGGCCCACATTAAGAATCTCATAAAAGTGAGAAGAAATTAGTGACCATAATGTGGCAGAGGAAATAAAGAAACAATAATGACAGAAATAAATTGACAGAAGAATGATACACTTAATGTTTCACTCTGACACCCTCTATTAATAGGCCGCTGCAAGCTGGAGCAAATGTCATTCATATTTTAGCCAAAGTATACCACTAATTAGGCTGGCTTTCTGCACTGGAATTAAATTTGAGATCCCTCACCTTTAGAGTGGGATCATTTGAATTCGAAAGAAAAGAGCTGGTGACAGAAAAAAAAACTTTCTGCTCGGGCTCTTCTAATGAGATAAAATTCCCCCTTCTCCCCATTTCCTAGCTATAATTGCTGATTATGTTGTTACACAGGAGCGGCTCTCCGCTCTCTCCTCCCCATCATTATGATTTAGTCTGGCATATCGGGGTGCTTCAAACACGGACTGAAGTGGTTTGAGTCTAATTTAGCACTCATTTAGGCCGCAGGTAGCGACGAAGGTAAACACCGCATTGTTATAATTAATTACCCCTTAGGCCTAGCCAGGCCAGCTCTGTTTCAGCTGACCCTTATAATAATAAGGCTTAGGGGCATATTGTATTTCTTTTGACAGATTAATTAGAAATTCAGCCGTGGAGGTACAAAGCAACTCTGTCATGAATATTTAAATGGACTGACACAAAAAATCATGAAAGGGCTGCTGAACTACATGACAGACAGGGGATATTAGCCAAGTGATTCTAATCAATAATCTCTTGATCTCTTACATATTAATACACTGCCTGCTGTTATTAAGCTCCATAATAAGGAAGGGGAGAGAAAGTTAGTGTAGCTCTGCTGTAGGGCTCGCCGGGCCCCCAGTGTATACACTAACTGACGGAGAAAATGCACAGAGGAGCCGAGCCTCAGCCTCTTCAATCTCATCCAATCTTAAGGAATGGCAGCTCTGAGCATCGCTGGCCGGATAATTATTGGCCCTGACAAGGTGAAGGCGTTTGCAGGCAAATGAGATGGGAAGTAGGATAAGTCCCCAGACCACCCAGCGCAGGGCACGCTCAAAACCAACCGCGCGCTACCGCTCGGGCTTGTATTTGCTTTAGCAGGGGAAATATGGGAATCACAGCGCTTTTGAGTCGTGTTGAAGGGTCAGTGACAGTCGAACACCGGGAGCTTGCTGTTACTGTTGTTAATGTTAACTTTAACACCAAGTCAACTGGATTTACCCCCGGTCCCTTTGCTCATCTCCTATAACATCAAGGCCACTGAGTGAATTAAGCAGCGCAGTAGAGCTGAATATCATCTAAATTCATTACAGCCGGTTCCTCCCGTAAATGGGGGAGGAAGCACCGGCGTTGCTCGGGAAATGTGCCGCCTCCGCAGCACCAAAGACTTTCTTTGTGCTGCTCAGGCTCGGGCTCGGGGAGAGAGTGAGCGGCAGCACCGCGCCAGCGCTGGGTAAAGGGGGCTGGTGCGATGAGGGCTGTGAGTACTGCAGGGCTAAGATGTTCTCTTGTCTCCCAAAAATGAGCCCCACAACGTGCTCGTGGTGAGAGGGAAAGGGCTCAGCTGGAAAAGAGAACTGGACCGGCTCCAGTATCTGCCTAAACAACTTAAAAAAAGAGATTAAATGACAGGAGCGGGGAGTGATTATTAACATATTTAAATCGCATGCACACAATGTTCATATGGGATTAGAGGGACGGTGACAGATTTTGAAAAAATTATTCAAGAGCCACAATATTAGATACACTTTTTTTTTTCTTTTTCATTTTTTTCCTTTTTTTTTTGTTCTAATTAAAAGCGTGTCACAGGTTCAGTGGTCACCCTGGGTCCCCTGCAGCCGTGCCCATGCACACACTGTGGGTGCAGCATCCTGGCCGAGGCCAGGTGGAGACAATTCGGATTTCAGAGCTGGGTTTGCTTCATCACAGAAAACCCCACAAAGGTGGCAGGACTCAAAGTGAATTTGCCTGATTTCCCTGGGACAGCTGAGTGGAGGAGAGGGTCAGACAACACAAGTCTGTGTGCAGAACAAATTCGATGCCGCCTGATTCCCGTGGCCTTGGTGTCCCACTTCTAACAAATCCAGACTGGAACTGACAGCGAAATCAGGAGCCTCTTAGTTCCTAATAACTCATCCTGTATGTCTACCCTTATTTTGCTCTGATTAGGTGTCTCTGAGCTATCTGCAAAAAAAAAAAAAAAAAGAAAAAGGCAGATTGAAGTGATAAAACAGTGGGAGCAGCTTGATAAGCAACTCCAAAACACGTAGAACCCCAGTGCCAGCAGAAGAGGACTTTGTTAGGTTGTTACACCACTCCTAATCAGGTGGGAGCCCTCCTGGAATTGGGATCTGCCTTGGGATCATGCCCTGGATCTCATTGCAGTTTCCGTCTCCTGCAGGTGCTGCAAAAGGGACTTAAAATATTTGCAGGGGGACAGGGTTCAGAGCAGTAGGGAATCATGCTCAGCTCTCTGGCAAGCTGTGACAAGATGTTATTTCATGTTGTGATTGCACATTGAACGTTTTTCTAAACTCTGTTTCAAAAATCATACATTTATGGGCACGGTGCCATGATATTGTGAGTGAAGAAGCCCTGTCCCATTTACAGGCTTCATCTGGGGAAGCTTCACTGCTCCGAGTGAGCTCAGCAAATGCTTTAGGTTTTGCAGGAACACCGAGTTAAAAATTACCGAAGTCTGAAAAGTGCTTTTATGCTTAAAAAAAAAATAAAAATCCACCCTGAATTTATCAACACTTATATTTGCAGGTCACACTTTACTTGCACTTATGAGTTTAGGCCTAACCCTTCTCATTACTTCAATGCTGCTTTCAAACCTCTAATGCATATTTAAGTGGTAGCATTAAAAAACAGCGTGTCAACTGCCATTGATGTGCGATGTAGGGCGCTGACCCTTCGGAGGCATTATCATGTCACTGGACCCATTAAGCGCAGCCATTTCTGTTGCTCTTAATTGGGTTGTGCAGCGTGGAGCAGTTGCAAGTGGTTACAGTTTATACCGTGAATTATAATAACAGTAATAGCGGGTTGAGATCCGTGTGGGCACCAAACACGTGCTCGGAGGTGGCTGAGGGCGTCACCGCTACTCAACTGGTGGTCCCTCCCTTTTCAAAGTAGAAGAGGTTTCATTTAGAAGCTCAGAATCAGTGTGTGGGCACTACTCAGTCTACGGCTGTTAATTAAACGGAGCCTGGTCTTCCAAAGGATCCTTACTGGGCTGGTTCTGCTCATGGAATAACGTGCTGCTCCCCATGAATCCATTTTTTTTTAAAGTATCTGGCCCCAGAAAAGAAACCTGATACATCCTATCTGCTCTTGGTCAGAAACTGCAACTTCTCTTTCCTTCGTTTTATTTTTTTTTTCCTTTTAAAAAATTGGATGTCAGGATTCATTTGGACAAAGGCCAGGCTATTTCATGGCAAGTTTCAGCAGCTGAAAATATTTGCATCTGATTTATAAAGTTTTGCAAATGGCTGTAAACCTGAGACAGAGCCTAACGGTGGTGGCACTGCCTGCCATGCTGTTACGATTAGAGCTTGGCCCACGCCGAGCCCCTGGCATGGAATGACATGAACTTTGGAGCTCAGGATGTGTTTCCAGGGGCCAAGTCAAACCTCGAGGCCCCACCACTCCTGAGACGCGGAGATTTCTGGATCTGCCTCAAAATTTCCTAGCCAGGCCCAGTTTCCAATAATTAGCAGCGTTGCCTTTAAATATCAATGGAAGTCATGATGGTTTATCATTTGCAGCTGGACATGCATGAGTGCCCTTCTCGCTGGTCTGGTGCTCCCAAAGAACAGATAATTAAGGACAAGGAAAACAGACTGCGAGCAAGAGCCAAATGAAATGTCCAAATGCAAACGGTGCAGTAATTGCAATGGTAACAGTGGTGATGACAGCAGCAATCATTTCGAGCCTAGCAGCTTTGTTTATAAAAATGTTAGCAAAAAGGTGCAGAGCTGGAAACAAATAACTTTACCTCAGCCCTTTTATTGCAAAAACATAATAAAGTGCAAGCCAAGGAGTAAATTCATTGCAAGTCATATTAAATGTTTTGGACCAAAGTGAAGCTGTTACAAACTACATCTGTAAAAATTGTGTAATTATTATGGGTGGGTAAAATCTGGCAAGAATTATTTTCTTAAGTAAAGCGTAAAAGAGAACAGATGTGCTGTAACTGACACATTTATTTTTCGCCAGTTTCACTAATTCTGGACAAAAAGTTGCTCTCATTTATCATATTATTCAATGGATTTCAAATTAGCGAGGCAACGGTGACTTTTTACACTGTCCCAATTTTAATGCCTGAGAAAAGAAGGGGGGTGGGGAAGGCTGTCTCAGTGAAAGAAAATTAATTTGTTTTATTGGGCACTGAAAAGCCAAGCCTTTTGTCAAACAGAGAAGCAAACATATATTTGGAGGGAGAGCTAGGTCACTAGTTAAATGTCAAGGTCTGCTAAAATCAAAAGGTAGGAGGGGTGGGTGACAATGAAATCTAAGTAGAAAACCATAAATGTAAAGAAACACCACGATTTCTGGGCTGGGGTGGAATGAGAAAAATGGCCAAAGACAAAGATAGGCAGCCTGGGTCTGGAAGTAATTACGGCCAAGTGAAGACAACTGAATTCCATATTACTTCGGTGGATGTCTGTAAAGGCAGTTTGGGGAGGTATTTTGGTAAGGTTTACTTTTTGGAGCTTAGCAACATAAATTTGTTGTCACTGAACTATTAAATAAAATAGACACATGTTGGCAAAGAGTGCACAGCCGAGGGATGGAACTGATTAAGGGACAGCCTATGAAATAATAGCTTAAATGGGCCCACTGCAGGATTTTAATATCCCATGACAACACTCAATTGTCAAATTCTGCTGGAGTGTCCAGGATGCTACTAAAATTAAGCCAGAAATTCCTAGATTTATTCTATTTTTTTTACAGCTAAGAACAGGAAATGCCAGTAAGCTGTGAGAATCGGAGCAAGAAACAAGAAACTGGGAAGAAAAGAGGATGGCCTAAAATTTTATGAGATTTCTGCCATTAAATCTATAACAAATGTCTTTCACCTACACACGATAAAGAGGCAATGTGGGATTTTAATTGGACTTTTGGCTTTTCTTCATTTGATTTAAACCTAGGTAGAATTTCAAACAATAACACTGGAACACCTGGTTAACACGTTAGATGATATGTATAGTTGTAAATTGTGGTTTTAATAGGTGCTCACTGGGGGATTGCAAAGGGTCCCATTGTTCAGCTTGGCAGATATTAAAAAAAGTTCATGAACTACTGGGATTTAAAGCCCGCTCACATGATTTTAATATTACTCCAGTAATGTAATTTGATAATTTGACCAAACTTGCGGCCAATTTGTGGACAGAGAATCTGATGGTCGTGTTACGTGATTAAAGCACCCTGATACAGGACTAAGCAAAAGGCCTGGTTTAATTTATTGCAACAGGCCAAGCTGGAGAACAGCACCAGTGACTGAAATCTGATAATCATCATATTACACGGGCATAATCATAGAAGTGCTCAGAGGAAACCTGCTGCCAAGAAAAAACCGCCCAGGAACACTCAGCGCGTTTCTCCACTGCTGGAACCACCTGAGTAAACCTTTCTGGCAAGGAAGCTTCCTCTTCCTTCCTGGTTCAAGAACAAGGACTCATCAGGCTTAAAAGACACCAGTCACTTGAAATTATCTTTTTTTTTTTAAGCTTTTAAGAGTCTTTGGTCCACTTATGCCGTCTGAGTTTCCATTCTGCCTTTAGGCCTTCATAATCAACAGAGGAAGGAGGACTGAGGAAGTGGAAGGATTAATGGAGCTGGTTTGGATCAGGAGAGCACATTTCAAGGAAATCCCACCTCATTCCACGTCCCTGCCTCGTGTTTCACTTTGCAGAGGGGTTCTGCAGCGTGTGAGCTTGGGATGATTTAGCCTGCACAGACCCAGCTGGCTGATTGGTCCTCTGCCCTCCCCAAATGATCGAGCAAATCAAGGTGACATCCAACACAGGATGTCATCAAGCGGTTATCAAACAAATCAAGGTGACGTCCAACACCGGATGTCATCAAATGGTTGAGAGAACCAGCAGATCATAAAACCCAACGTGGATGGTGGGGCTGAGCCTCCTGCCGGGGCCGAGTGTGGGTTTGTGTCCCATCCTGGGATGGTTCTGTCAGACACCATCCCCCTTGGCTGAGGGTGGTGCTGAAGCACTCTCACCACAGCTGGTTCCCCATCCTGCTCCTCCCTGCCTGCTGGCCTGGAGGATCTCCTGCTCCAGAACAGCTCAGCCCTTGAACTTGCCTCTGCTCCCAGGTGAAACCCCAAAGTTAAAAGCTTGAATCACAGAAGAGGTGGAGGTGGAAGGGACCCAGAAGGATCACTGAGTCCAGCTCTTCAGTGAATGGTCCATGCAGGGGTCAAACCCACAACCTTGGTGCTGCCAGCACCATGCTCTGACCTACTGAGCTCATCTCAGGGTCAGACTGTCAGTATTTCCCCTTTTCTTCTAGAGCTGATGCTGAAGAGATTTTGGGGAGAGTAATAAATGTTCAGAGAGAGTTTTTTGTTTGGTTGGATTTTTTATTTTTTTCCCTGGAGTGCTTCATCCTTCCACGAACAGCAGCTAAGTTTTCCTCTGCCGTTCACCTGCCGGAATGTCAGTTCATGTTCCTCCAGCTCCAGCTCCCTGCCCCGCTCCCTTTGTTCCACCTCTGCTTTCATTCGACTGGATATTTGTTTCTACGGCTCTTTGTTGAGTTTCTTGAGAAAGTTCAAATAATAAAAAGCTTTTCCCACGTCTCCATTTCTCTTTACGCTCCTGTAATTGTACACCTTGGTTTCCTTCTCCACTTCCCACTTAGAAATCTTTCATAGATAACAAGACCTCCCCCAGGCCCTGATTCAGCAGAGCACTTAAGCATGTGCTTAACTTTAAATACCTTTGTAAAAGCTTTTGCTGAATCAGGATCTTAGCGTTTCTCCTCATCTAACTGCTGTTCTCCCATGGTTATTTCAGTATTTGCTTACAGGAAAATCGGAGCGGAGTCCATGGATGATGTCAGCAGATTTTTGCCCCTTCCAGCTGAAGTATTTAGATGCACTCAGCACAAGACTGTGGCTAAGGACATGCAGCGGGTAATCTGATGCCCACCAGGCTCTGTTCCATCAGTTTTGTCTCAAAAAAAGTTTTGAATACTCCCACCACGGAGTCAGTTCCACCAATGGCTTGTAGCGGTGAGGATGACAAACCTCCCAGGCATCTAAAGATGTGTAGGATTTCATCTCAGTTTCCAGTAAGAAATTTATACCCAAATACCAGCCATATTCCATCACTTGATTTTTACAAATTCACCTCAAGTGGCTGAGCTGGAGCTCTCTGTTTTTTCCCCTAACAGTTGCTAAGTAGAGTTGTTTTTAAAAAAGACTTTATTGTCTTTAATAAACTGTTGATACATTAATGTTTAATTCTGTTTGCCAGGAGGCAGCAGGGTGATGAGTCTGTAATTTATTTTAAAAGATATCCTGGGCCAGTGCAAATATGACTGTAATTATTCATTGCAGCCGCAGTCAGCTGTCGTCCACACCAACCCTGCCAACCACTTGCTTTGGAATAAATTTTATATACTCTGCTTATACACAGCACCTTTATCTTTCAAATTGCCTCTGCACCAAAAGCTTTTGAGCTGCAAGTTGAGTTGCAGACCTGGTATGTCACTGGTCTGGTGGGGTTTGGACTGAGATGATCTTTAAGGTCCCTTCCAACCAAATCATTCTGTGTTTCTACCAAAACAGGAACATTATATTTAGTTTTATATTTTAATATTCCTGCTCCACCACAGTTTCCTACTCTCCCTTTCTCTGCTCAAGGTCTCAAGGGCTCAGAGGAAACCAGGATCAGAGAACTTTTGGACAAAATCTTTGATGTCTGGGAGCAAAGCTGGCAGAAGGAGGAGCTCGTGAGGGTCTGTGTGATCACACCTCAGCAACTTGGGCAAGCACAAAGGACCCAAATGATACTGGATGAATTTTTAATTTTTTTCTCTCCAATAAACAATCAAATTAAGTAAGGGGCAGCTCTAACATTACTTCTTCCCCTGAAGTACATTGATGAATTATAAATTATTTCTTGAAGTTTTTCTTCTTTTCCTTTCTCAGATGGGAGAGGAAGTTGATGTTTTCTAAAGGGTCATGTCATACAAAAAAAGGGGGACACCCTCTTATAGGATCTAGTACCTGTCTGGGTCAAATGTATATTTGGGGGTAAATTGAAAATACATGTAAAAATCTTTTTGCAAGTCCCACATTTGCTCTGATGTGTAATGTGAACTGGATAATGGCAAGGCTGTGACTATTTGGGGTTCATTAAACCCCATGTTATCAAAATGTGGGATAACATAATCTCGAGAATGTTGAGTCTCCTTCTTTCTCTCCAGTCTAAAGGTTTTTATGGACTAGAATTGATTTTCTTTATTTTTGAAAATTATTTGACAAGTTCAAGATTTAAATAGAAATAAATTATAATTAATAGAAGAAGGCGATCTCTCCCAAATACTAAGGAAATTTGGGATTAGACCGGAATGTGCTATTTAACACCCTAGGACATTGCCCAACACTGAGCTTTGAACAGAAGTATTAAAAAAAATAAACAAATTCCTCCTTATACACCGAAGGCTCAACACTGACCTAACGACTCCATGGGAAGCTGGGGTCATCCCAAGAAATTCACAGGAATTAGTGTTTGTATGGATGTGAGGAGAGCTGTGTGCTGGACAGCAGGCTGGAGCAGACACAAAACTGTCCCTGGTAGCTCCAGGAAGTCACGGAGAGAAGGTTTGTCCAAGGATCTTGTGCACTAAAAACGGGAGCGGAAGGATCCAAACCATTTTAATGAAATACACTTCCTGTTTATACCAAGGAGGCACGGAGAAAAACCTGATCTTCCATGAGCTCCAAGCCAAACGGATCTCAGGCTGATCTTACTGAACGTTGGAGCCCTGGTGGGCCCTCCGGAGAAGGGCGCACAAATGTCCATTTCTGCGGGTTCCCCATCACACATGCCGAGCACACAGTGCTGGAAGACAGCAGAGTCTCTGAAGGCCCAGCCTGAAATCTTTAGCAAACCCCATGTGTCTTTCATTCATTTCAATAGGAAACGTCGTGGGACTCGGGAGATTCCATTCATTTTTTTCCAGCAGTTGTTCTGAACGTGTCTGATTAAACCCCGCACGCCTGCGCTGCGAAGGAAGTTCCCTCTTCACGGCAAACCCTGCAATTTAATACCGCTCAGGCAGTGTTTATAGAAGAGGTTTAATTGGGATATGCCTTACCGTGGGTAATATCGGGTTATTTTTTACGATTTGTGAGGAAGGACACGCTGTGAAGTGATGTAAACATCGTGTGCTTGGCTGCCGAACACCAGTAAACAGCAGCGGAACGGCACTGTCAGATGTTCAATTTAAACACACACCCAGCTACCTCTCCTCCTCTAAATCAACAGTTTCCCTCCAGAGTGATGTCAATAGACTGCTGCACATGGTACTTTCTTTTTTTTTAATAATATCTTCATTTTAATGTGGATATTGCCTTTTCACCTGGGAGCAGGGCTCTATTGAAATTCTAATGGGAGAGCGTATTCTTTAACATGAGAATACCGAGGGCCTGCGTAGACGAGGCGCAGAATGAGAGATGGAGCATTAACTGGTTTTTCTCCCTCCAGAAGAGGGGCCTATGTGGGTCAGACTGGCAGGGTTTTTCGCTTCCTATTTGCCTCCAGTTTCATAGCAACAATGATTTTAAACTTTATATGCAGCGGAAGAAAAAGGAATCCAAATGCACCCGAATTACTGTACTGTACAAGGGAATTTAATTAAGAATATACACATTAGAATTTCAGTGGGAGCGCCTATTTAATGTTACTTTATTAAGCCTTCTATCAAACCCTTTTTTATGTATATCAGTTGATATACAATTAATCTGCTCTCTTGTGAGGAAAAAAATAGCACCTGAGGTGGATGAAAAGTGTCAGATTATAATAATTATAAGCAGCTGTTCACTTGGAATCACCTCTGGCCTACATGGGGGATGCTGTGAGCTACCACTTCTCACAACAGACCACCTCATTAGACTTGACCTTCCCAGCTGGGTATTTCATTTGTGTTTTTTTAATGGGTTTGTATACTGCAAATCACAACCCCTCACCAAGGCCGGCTCTTTGTTGTTGTAACAAAAGGGAGCAATGCAACTTAAAAAAAAAAAAACACTCCTCTACGTCGGTGCAGTGCCACGGGTGGAGTGGGTGACTACCCAGAAGGGCACTGGTGATGGAGAGGACATCAACACCTTGCTTGAGGTAAATGCCTTTTTCTCAGTTTCCGGGCAGTTTTGTTCTTCTCAGTCTTCCCAGGTTACAAAAATAAATGGTTTTGTGGTTCTTCAGCACTCCAAACTCCAGTGTCAACCAGCACTGCGGAGTCCGAACCGGAGAATGGCACCCGTGGTGGAAAACCAGGCAGCGAGGGGAAAACCTGCATTCCAGTTTGGCCTCTGGACCAAAGAAAAAGCAGCAGTTTGGCCTGTGGACCAAACTGGAGACCAGCTCCAGAGAAAATTTACCAGTTCATGCTTCCACATGGAAATGTTTCCGGAGAACGGAGCGTTCTCACCGACGCCTTCCGTGCGCCACATATATATGTGCACATGTACATATAAAATTAAGAGATTAAAAAAGCTTCTGAACAATATATCTGGTTTCTTTTCCCCTTCCATTTATGTTTGTAATAAACTCACTCTCATACAATTAGCCTCAATTGTTTTTATATCTTCTGAGGCAATAATATAGGCAGCCTGGGGAATACAGTAGTAATCCGTATACCTGTGTTCATTTACCCAAATCACTATGGTTACAGCCAGGGCAAATTGTTTACTGTGAGAATCTTTGGAGCCCCTTTCCAGATACTAATGACCTTTCTGTTCATCCAATAACATCAACAAACCAGGGAGGCTGCCCACACCATTAAAGCCAATTGCCTCTCAAGTTACTGAGGGAGTTGTGCTTTTCCTCATTTATTTTCTCTCATCTGATGTAACTCACATGCCACTTTCTTGTCTTTAAAGAAGGGGAAAAACTGTGGATTATTGATTTGCTTCTGAACAGAAGACCAACCTAAAAGCCCCAATGAATTGTCACTCATTATTGAAATTACTGAACACTAATTAAACTGGCAGCTCAAATCCCAGCAGGCCACACTCATCTGAAGCTGAAATTCAGACACTTGGACAGTGGAAGAGAGAAAGCGTTAGCAACCACCAGGATTGTAATAAGCTTTGCATTAATTTTTGTTTCTTAAAGGCGCATGCAAGGCTTGTCAGAGAGCAGGCAATGTGCTACCTGGGCTGAGGTTAGGCTCGCAAGGCATTTCTCCTGGTTTCCTTCCAGGAGGTATCCTTTCAAATGGGAATCCTACAGCTCCCAAACAGCGCTCCTCATCCTACAAACCACGGGGCAGCACTGGAGGGCTGTAACGCGATGCAAAGCCTGACTTTGGTGATGCTGACAGAGAGCTGAGCATTTAAATGGAGAGGCTGGGAGGAAACTGAGTCAGACAATGCAGGGCCGCACTCCCCGATGCTGCCTGAGCAATAATAAATGTTAAAAATCATCTCGAATTCATAGAGCCCGATTTATAAAGAAACATCTTTGGCCCATTTTCACAGGATGTTCAAACTCCATATAAATTATGCATGCCCATGGTTAATCAACCTCAATTTTTTTCCTTGCCTGAGAAGTAACCCTTCATTTGTTCAACTTCAAAGAGGGCAGAACGAGCACGGAGAGGGCTGGGCTAAGTATTCAATTTGCAGTCTGTATTTATGAACAAGACTTTAATGCTGGTAGTGAGGGAAGTGGAGGAGAGAACTGGCCTCAGTCATCCTATAGATCCCTTTTGGCTTTATAGCCCATGATGTACAGTCCTGAAAAGGCAGAGGAAAAAAAACAACCACTGGCATTTATGAAAAATGTTGGATCTTGGACAGTTCTAATCTGTTTTTTGGAATTAAGGCCAAAAAGACATACCCAGATCCAACACTGCATAGAGAGTGCCCTTTATAAATGTGGCTTCCTATGTGTGTTCATCTCATGCCAGAACTGGTTTGGAATAAACGGCAAAACAATTTTCCCTCTTCTCTCTCTATACACATTTCCACTAAATTTCCCAGCAGCTGGTCCTTGGGACACCACTGGCAGAAGGTTTCCGAGTGAAAGCTGAAGAGAGAAATCTTTTAGGTAAATATCACTCTGGATGAAACACTTTGCATGTTCCTGAGAGGAGCAGGGCCCTTTTTCATCTGTCAGCCACAAAAATTGAACCTTGCTGCCGATGCTGGAGGCTGGAATTGTTTAAAAAGTTTTTCAGGGAAGAGATCTGTGTGGTGTAGGCACCGTGAGGTCCTTCCAGCAGCGGAGAGTTTTGGAAAGTTTAAGGAAAATTATTAATTATTTAATTCTGCTAATAAAAAATTAATTGAATTTTAGAACAAAAGAACGTGCAAACATCACCCTTCTATATTTAGGCGTGGAAACGAAGCTGTGGGTGGTGACTTGGAAAAGAAAGGGATGAAAATGCAAATGTCCCATTATATTCTGCTGAAGCTGATAGCATCTCTTGTGCCTTGGAGTTCATCCCATGTCAACACCGGGAAACCTGAGGGGATGGAGTCGGCAGTGGCCCTAATGTGGGACACTCCTAGATGGGATGCACTGTCCACCCCTGTTTGATGTCCACTGCCACAGGGCAGTGTGCAATTTGTAAGGATGCCTTGGACGGAATTGGGATTTTAGATGAAGTCTGGATATCTGGGATCTTGAGGAAAAAACCTAAAGTGTGATTTTGTAGCAAGCTGCATTTCTGCTTCACCTGGACAGCGAAGGGGACTGGGGGGGCTGTCAATGGTGGGGCACACCTGGACCGTGCAGATTTCCCTGTCCAGCACTGCAGAGCTCAAGGAGTGTTTGGACAATGCTCTCAGGCCCGTGGTGTGATTCTGGGGATGTCCTGTGCAGGGCCAGGAGTCCAGCTCAGTAATCCATGTGGATTCCTTCCAGCTCAGGATATTCCATGATTCCATGCTGCTGCTGGACCCAATCCTGCACGAACATAGCCAGATATTCCACATCCCAAACACTACTGGATTTTGAACACCCGAGCAGCCCAGAGATGTGTTTAAAGCTCTGGGCCAGCCCGAGCCACTCATGGCCACCAGGAGGGACCTGTCCTCAGGGGCATTTTCTTACAGCAAAGGAGCCAATTAACACTTGGATATTCACCAGCTTCCCAAACCTGCCCAGAGTCTTTAAAATCGAGTTACCCTGAGTGCTGAGATAAATTCCAGCTCCTGCAGCAGCGCCCAGAACAGAGGGGACCATTTCTGATGGATCTGCCGGGGCTGTTAAGTGCTGCCACTTTATTGTCCTTGCGAGGGGAGAAGTTTAACAAGGCTGCTACCAACAAACAGCACAACATTTCCAGGCGTCTCTTCTGCAAGTCACGGTCAAGAGCAAAATAATTTCCATATGCTGGCCTCGTGTCTTGATTTTTATAGGGGTCAGAGGGATATTTATTCTCCAGAGCTATGCTTAGTTTTCCTAAAAGCAGAAAAAGTCATGCTTCATATTCTTTTAAAACCTTGGAGTAAACCAACAATTGAGGTTTTAAGTAAAAATTAGGGCAAATTTATATTTATTTATTTTAAAATACCCTCTGCAGCTTTACAATAAATGGTTAGAGCAAAATGCAATCCTCCTCCATACACGAAGCATCTTTTTAATATGCCCTATCATGAAATTAATTGGACATTAAATAGCAAGAGAAAGACATATAATAAAACCTGCAGTTATCACAGTTCCCAGTGTGACAATACCCAAAGGTTTGAAGGTTTAGTTAAGCTCCAAAAGTTTAAATACTTTTCCAAACCTCGTTGGGTTAGAAGCGAGCAGGCTTTCTCATCAGGATTCCCAGTATTCCTGGGTTTGGCCGTGGCTACGCAGACTGTCAGAAAAGCCTTTGTTACAAACCTCCACTAATCCCACTTGTGTCAAAAATGAGGAAATGCAGTGCTCGTGCACCAGCAGCGCAGAGAGGGAAGTTAATCATTTGGATTTTTCAGAAAAAAAAGGGGAAAAAAATAGGGTTTGGAATTATTCCTATCCAAAACGTCCCCTGTCCTGATTAGACTTCAGAAGAAAAAGATTAAGAAATCATATTTGAGAAACTGGGAAAGCTCTGTCCAAAGCTTAGGCATGCCAGCTGTGACTGAGGACTTGAAAATCTTGAGCAGAAAGTGTCTTTTTCTGCAAGAATCAAAGCTTCTTAAGTTCATCTTTCTTTTTTTCTTTTTTTTTCTCCTTTTAAGGCTCTTTGGACAGCTCTAATTGGGTTCCTGCGTGTGCAAAACAAGGGAGCCCAGAGTGTAACAGGATGCTGAAATTATACCAGAGGCCTCTTGGAAATGAAAGCTGGATGCCCTCATTTCCTTGCAGAATCCACGTCCTGGCTGTCTTGTGTCTTCCAGAAATCCAGGCTGCCTCCCATCCTGCTGTGGTGTGTTGGGAGTACACGGAGTGTTGGGAGTTCCCCCCTCCAGGATGGCTGGAGAGCAAATTCCAGCACACAGAAAAGACTGAGCACCAAAAGCTCGGCAGTACCCACAGCACCGCTCCAAAAAATAAAAAAAAAATCCCCCAGGAAAATATTTTGTCAAAAAAAGGAAAAAAAAAAAAAACAAAAACCCAACCCTTATTTTATTTTATTTTTAACAAACCCTTTAATGAGAAATAGATGCTTAAAAGTTGCAAACCTAAAGAAAGATCTTCAGAAGGAAAAAAAAAACCACTCAATTTCTGTATTTTTCTTCGGAGGGTTTGCATCTGAGTGTTCCTAACATTCCCAAAGTTTTCTGAGACCAGGCTGGGAGCAAAACCTTTCCTTGGAGACCACTGCAGTTGTGCGACAATATGGCTCTTCCCTGGCTTTATTTTTGACTTCCTGGGAGAATTAAACAGATTGAAACGTACTGAGTTTGGGAGTGAAGGAAGAAATGTCTTAATTAACTGCCCGGAGAGCCCAGTTCCAAGCTGGATTGGCATCCAGTGTCATCTCCAGCAGGCCTTCCCTGGTCCAGAGGCAAAGGAAAGGTGTTGCAAAGGTAAAAAAACCTTTTCAGATCCCATTTTTCAGAGAGTGACATCACCAAATTCCTCTTTTCTTGCATTTCAGGGGAATGTTGTGGATTTTTATCCCCCTCGGAACAGATAACTGAGGATAACACTGAATTTTCTGATGAACAACCTGATCTAGAGGGTGACATCCCCGCCCGTGGCAGGGGTTTGGAATTAGATGATCTGTAAGGTCCCTTCCAACCCAAGGCATTCCACCATTCCATGAAATTCCAGTGAAAACATCACGTGTTGGGAAGAAGCCTGGAAAGACTGAAATCTTGGGGCTGAGCTGTGTGACTGAATGCTAGAGATTCCCAGAATTTAAACTGAGATTTAATATCAAGCAAAAGATTAAATCAGCAGTGGTGACAAAGCCTGGAGGCCCAGACCAAAGAAGAAATCATGCTTGGAAGAGTATTAAAAGTACTTTGGATGTCTGAATTCCCTTTTTGGGGGAGAATGTACTTAGCCCCAAATTATTTCAGACGTTTTGATCCTTCTATTCTGACTTTTTCAGTGCCTTTTTCTAGACAAGGGGTGTCAGGCAAGGACCACCTCCAAAACCAGCCTGGTTTGACCCAGAGAGGGGTCCCGGTGTTAAATGAAGGAGAACCTCCCATTCCAGCTGAACAAAAGGAATTGCCAAACACTTGCCAATCCAGGAGCAGAATTGAGAAGATTAATTTTAAATGCTCCTCCAGCTACTTCTTAAAACTGGTTTGGCTTGAGCCTGGAGAGGCAGCTATTTAAGCACTTGAAAGGGACTAAAGGCTCAAGTCTAATCTCGACTACTCAAATGCAGATCACCAGGTATCTCAAAAAATCCATGATTGGACTTGCACATGCATGCCCAGGAGTGCATTTTCCAAGACACACAGAGATGCAAACCCACGGATTAGAGATTAGAAATGAGCTGCCACTGTTGAACTGAAATTTAT
>VYZQ01059902.1:14126-27614 GCA_013400655.1 Mystacornis crossleyi
GCTTTGTTTTCAGGATTTAAATGGGCCAAAAAGCTTTAGTCTGGGTGGCAGATGTACCATTTCTAATGGGATGAAGTAAACGTGTGGGGTCAAAACCTGAACAGCATCACATACTTGACTTGGTTTTCACATATTGTTAGAGCTTCTTTGGCAGGACAGTGCACCTTCTGAGCAGTGACACTTAATGGTTTAAAGTCCTTCATTGTTACTGAATGAGTGCCAATGTGGTGTGCAGGACACTGCAGTCTAAGAGTTACAGGAGTCATTGTCCAGATCTACTGGTCAGGCTGGGATGCACATGATAGCTCCTGAAACCTCAATGTGTGTGCAGCAAATGGGTGAGGTAGATTACAAGAATTAAGCTTGGTAGTGTGGAATTCAAAGCAGCATTCTGAAACTGTGTTAACAGACCAGTAAGAGGGATGTTCTGTCCTTAGGCAGCTTTCCTGTGTAGCTCTGGCTCAGTACTGTTCATGCATTGTCAAAGCTCCTCCAGGACCATTGTTCCCTGTGGTTCACCAAATGCATTGATACCTCAGACAGTGATGGGTGTCTTCATCTGTTGCAAGGGGAGCGATGCACTGCACCTCTGAGAGGTGTTTGGTTTTTTAAGTGAAAGAAAGTCACTATTCCCTCTTTCACTCTTGTAAGGGACTCCACTGTGTCAGTGCCGCTTAATTCAGTCACCTTCTGATAGTATTTTATTGGTGTTCAGTCTGCTGCAAATTCAGCTCAGAGCTTCTGGGATCATTGTGTCAAAATCAAGATGGTTTGAAAGATACTGGAGTAGATGTCAAACACTTCTACGGAGACTTCTTTGCATTTTAGTACTCCCCACTCCAGCCTATCCTGTCTCCTTTTCAGGCTTGTTCCCTAGCACCAATCCCCTCCTCTTTGTACAGACAACGTATTTATAGCTACCCTGGTGACTCATTTTTCTGCAATTACACCTACCCATTTTCCTGCCGTGTTCCTCTTCCTCCAGCTTGATTTATGTCAGTACCTCCTCCACTTTCAGCCTCACTGATATGCCAAGATAACCAGTCTGGTGCATCTAGCAGCTGCCCTAAGTGCTGTTTTCAGATCTTCCCCATTCCAANTGTTTAGAGTAAGAAAACAATGATAAGCAACAATAAGATTTAACTCCTTTTCCCCACAACCCATGAAGCTTTACAGCTCAGTTCTGTTTTCTTAACTGGGTTTTTGTCTTTTTCCCTGCTTTCTCCTACTGTTTACTGGCATGCTGTTCATCAAAGGATACTCCTGAGAGCCAAATTTACAGCATTTGTTTGTGTGCCTTAAACAAATCCTGTCTGTGGCACAATATTTATAGCCTGTACTTCCGTCAAAAGTAAGGCAAGACCTCCAAGCTTCCTATCAGCAGAATAATGTAGGGCTGAATTACTTCGGTATCTGTTGATCCCAGACAAGAAGCCTGGATAAATATGTTTGATTTAATGTAATATTTTCTTCTTTGCATATCATTTGGTCTTTGCAAGCAATTGTAAAGCAACTACCTGAAGTTTGTTGCCAATCTCTCTGTTATCACCTTATTGTAATTATTATTACTCTATTGTACCAAATAAAGCTTAAATGCTGAGCAATACTAATATCAGCTACAATATCAGTAAATCTAAGAGCAGTTCAGACTACATATATATGATATTCAAAAACAAAGTATAATTGCTTGTAACACTTGCCTTCATTTATCAAAAGATTCTTCTTGAAAATGTCTTTCAATAACTTCTCTGGCTAGTAGTAATTTGATCTTAAATGATGGGACCTTAGGAGTTGTAGGCTTTCCACAAGTGATGGCACACATCCCAGAGATCTTGCTGATCAAAGTTTATGAAGGGAAGTTCATGTAATGTGACAGCTTGGTGGGAGGGAGCAGGAGGAATAGGTGTCACAAAGGGAGCTCAGGGAGAAGAGAGCCATCATTTACTTCACAAAGTTTAAAACGCACAAAAGACAAATGTGTCCAAATTGGAGAAAATAAACATAATGTTAATGTCTTCCCCAGACTATTAATAAGATGTCACCTACATCTTTAAAGCTGACTCTCAGACAGCTCAGAGAAGGCGCTTCCATGAGCTTACAAGATGTACTCAAGATGGAATACAGACTGAGCCAAGCATGCATGGTAAGCAACAGCTGAGCTGCTTGTCCCTCTCCAGCCACAGAGGGGGAGCAGTTTATCAGAGACTAAAAATTTTATGTGGATTCCATCAAGGGTTTATAATTTATAGATTTTAATTTNCATTGTCCAGATCTACTGGTCAGGCTGGGATGCACATGATAGCTCCTGAAACCTCAATGTGTGTGCAGCAAATGGGTGAGGTAGATTACAAGAATTAAGCTTGGTAGTGTGGAATTCAAAGCAGCATTCTGAAACTGTGTTAACAGACCAGTAAGAGGGATGTTCTGTCCTTAGGCAGCTTTCCTGTGTAGCTCTGGCTCAGTACTGTTCATGCATTGTCAAAGCTCCTCCAGGACCATTGTTCCCTGTGGTTCACCAAATGCATTGATACCTCAGACAGTGATGGGTGTCTTCATCTGTTGCAAGGGGAGCGATGCACTGCACCTCTGAGAGGTGTTTGGTTTTTTAAGTGAAAGAAAGTCACTATTCCCTCTTTCACTCTTGTAAGGGACTCCACTGTGTCAGTGCCGCTTAATTCAGTCACCTTCTGATAGTATTTTATTGGTGTTCAGTCTGCTGCAAATTCAGCTCAGAGCTTCTGGGATCATTGTGTCAAAATCAAGATGGTTTGAAAGATACTGGAGTAGATGTCAAACACTTCTACGGAGACTTCTTTGCATTTTAGTACTCCCCACTCCAGCCTATCCTGTCTCCTTTTCAGGCTTGTTCCCTAGCACCAATCCCCTCCTCTTTGTACAGACAACGTATTTATAGCTACCCTGGTGACTCATTTTTCTGCAATTACACCTACCCATTTTCCTGCCGTGTTCCTCTTCCTCCAGCTTGATTTATGTCAGTACCTCCTCCACTTTCAGCCTCACTGATATGCCAAGATAACCAGTCTGGTTCATCTAGCAGCTGCCCTAAGTGCTGTTTTCAGATCTTCCCCATTCCAATGCTTGCTTTGACCAGAAAGAACTTGCCTTTCTGGTCAAAGAACTTGCCTGTATGAACTGTAATTCATACAGGATTCCATTTCATCCCTGGAACCATCTGGCTGTACCATGCATACCATTTAACCTGGTCTGAGCAAAGAGATCCTAATCTAAGTGACTCCTAAACTAAAAACTGAAACGGAGAGGAGGAAAGGTCCAGTTGAAAGGCAAAGCCAGCAGAAGCATACTACAGGAAATACAGGGTCCAGTTAAGAGCTGCCACCCATCTGAGACCTACGGAGTGATGCAGTTAGAGGTACAGCAGATTTCTTAATCTGCTGAAAGGCAGCTCATTGTTTGAGAGCTTGACCAGAACTCAGGAACTGCTGGCACTCCGAGCCAGTGTTGGCTCTTTCTTTGCCAGCTTCTCCCTCAAGCACAGTGGTTACATGCAAGTAACAGAGCCACAGAACCAGCGCTTTGAAGGCACAATTCCACAGACTCCTGCCTGTATAGCAGTCACATGTTTTCCAGCTTAACCAGGCAAAATGGGTCACTGCTGTATCAGCTGGTATCTGGAGGGATGAAGAGTAATTTCCCTCTGAACTGTTTGCAGTTGGTGTATGTTTGTGTGTGTGTGTATGTACACTTACCTGTGCATATATAAGAAAAAGGAGGGGGGGAAAAATGAGTTCCCCAGTGCTGATCTCTTTTGTGAATAATTTACTTCAATCTAGAATATGTAGAAATACCATCCTCTTGTGGTTGTGTTTTCTTGGTTTGGTTCTTGGGTTTTTGGCACTGAGGTACTTTTCCAGTTTTTGGAGGCAGGTGTTGATGGGCAGTNATCACCTTATTGTAATTATTATTACTCTATTGTACCAAATAAAGCTTAAATGCTGAGCAATACTAATATCAGCTACAATATCAGTAAATCTAAGAGCAGTTCAGACTACATATATATGATATTCAAAAACAAAGTATAATTGCTTGTAACACTTGCCTTCATTTATCAAAAGATTCTTCTTGAAAATGTCTTTCAATAACTTCTCTGGCTAGTAGTAATTTGATCTTAAATGATGGGACCTTAGGAGTTGTAGGCTTTCCACAAGTGATGGCACACATCCCAGAGATCTTGCTGATCAAAGTTTATGAAGGGAAGTTCATGTAATGTGACAGCTTGGTGGGAGGGAGCAGGAGGAATAGGTGTCACAAAGGGAGCTCAGGGAGAAGAGAGCCATCATTTACTTCACAAAGTTTAAAACGCACAAAAGACAAATGTGTCCAAATTGAAGAAAATAAACATAATGTTAATGTCTTCCCCAGACTATTAATAAGATGTCACCTACATCTTTAAAGCTGACTCTCAGACAGCTCAGAGAAGGCGCTTCCATGAGCTTACAAGATGTACTCAAGATGGAATACAGACTGAGCCAAGCATGCATGGTAAGCAACAGCTGAGCTGCTTGTCCCTCTCCAGCCACAGAGGGGGAGCAGTTTATCAGAGACTAAAAATTTTATGTGGATTCCATCAAGGGTTTATAATTTATAGATTTTAATTTTCAATATCATCTTTGAGTGTTTGTGAAGCTGTCACCTTGTTCTAGTTTCATGTTAATATATGGAATGCAAAGGACACTAGTGATGGTCAAATGGGAATGTAGAAGACTTCTGTTAAAAGAGTATGGAAACATTAATGTATAGATAATTTCATATTTGGATTGTACTTTTAAAACTGGTGTTCTTGAACAGGTTTTCTATTTAAATTACTTAGTCCTCAGTGCCTCAGTTCCCGGCAGCAGGGTGCAAATAGTTGTTTATCACTGCCTTTCAAGAGTGTTGTCTATGAAAAATTTATCACAGCAAGAGATTTTAGTGCTATTTGTACTAAGTGCTGAGGACTTGGATAGCATAGGAGAAAGTGATCCTTGCAGTGGAACAGAGCTGCTAACTGAATTACCTGAACAAATGCCTTGCAGGGTTCCCCATGGCATCCTTATTATTAGTTGTGTCACATTTTAAAATAAGGTTTTTATATGTCCGATTAAATGATTTATAATGGTTAAAGTAAATACTTAAAGAAGTGAAAATTTGTCTAATTCTGATATGTTCTAATGCCTGACTAAAACTAGGACTGCGGCTCCATTACTAATGAAGCATGGTTAGGGATTTAGGTGTTACCTTTATCAAAAAAGAACTGGATGTTTACAGGATTCCATTTAACTGCAAAGTGTTCCACGTATGCAGAATACATCACAGTTCCTGAAGACTGGCCTTTCTGGGATGAGTTTCTGATACTACACACCTTAGCCCCATCACGTGAAGCTCTTTAGAAAAAGATCTGAGATGTAGCACAGAGAGAGAACTCGGACTGTGGCAAAGTCCCTGATCAGCCACAGGTCAACAGACTGATTCTAAGAGATGTGGCTGCATTTAAGCAAGAAGATAACAGAGCTCTTTAATAAGTAAAGACAAAGTAGGCCTAGAAGAGAACAGTACAAGTGGAGTTTAACTGAATCTTGAGAACTTGCATTTCAAGCAGAAGTGGGATAGGGAAAGACGGGATAAATAAAATCTGTCATGTTACAGCTTTTTTTTTTTTTAATGATCTTTCAGAAAGGCCATGACTTCTACGAAGGGGTTCGGGCAGGTAAGCACGCATACCAAGAACACATCTCAAACATAATAATACACAAATTCACTATTGTGGTGCTTCTTTGGAGATCACTACAAAAGCATGCAGCTACAGCCCAGAGAACACTTCCCAGCTTTCCATAGGTTTTGCTTATTGGACTTCTGTGTGGCCAAAATTTATTATTTGTTCCAAAGCACAAGAGCCATGTTGTTTCCTTTGTGTAATCTCAGTTCCCTAACACTATTTAGCCGTGTGGTTGCACCATTTCACATTTAACTCTGTGCCGGGCGTGTATTGCTTGTGTCCAGGTTCAGTATTGCCACAAGGCTGATTGAGCCAGCTACACAATGCTTTAAGACTCAAAAGCAAGAACAACTGTTTGCATAGAAAACTGTTAGAACAAAGACTTACTTTCCCCCATGTCCAGAATATCTCTGAATGGAAGTGTCTTACTACTAAAAGCCTATATATGTAAACTTAATGTTAAATAGTTCAGCATTTTAAGGCATTGGTCAAGAGAGGTAGTGGTAAAAGTAGAGCAGTGGCTCAGCAAGTGCATCCAGGGGACAGACACTGAGTCTGTCCTTGATCCTACTGCTGATTCACTGTGCAGTTCGTCAAACCCAAAGTCACATCTGTTAGGAGCTGTAGCAATTATTTATGTACTGTTCATCACGAGATGAAATAAGGCAGAGGCATTTCTTTTTCCAAGGAGCTTACGGTACAAGGCATTTGGATGGATAACTTTCGGTTGGATTTTTAATTCACACAGTTAAATACTCAAGTATGTATTATCACCCCCTCCTCAATGTTTGATATCTGTCTTCAGAAAGCAGTTTAAAATCCACTTGAGGAATGGATATTAGTTTGAGCATCTGCCATTAGTAACACTGTATTAAAGATAGCCTGGGGTGAGAGATGCAAAATTTATTCATACAGCATGGGGAAAGTTTCAGATTTTAATTAATTAGTCTTTAGCACTTATTAGCAGACACTCCTTTGAAGAATTTACCCCATGTTAAGAAGTGGTTTTCATTATGTTGGTAACAGGGACAAGGATATCTTAAAAATACTATTCCTGGGATATATTCTGAATCAGCAAATAAGCTGCTGAAATGTAGTTCTTCAGGAAGTGACAAACTCCAAGTCTGAGAGTCAGAGGAACACCAACTGAATTTCTCCTTGTGAGGCCCAAGGTCATGAAACCATCTGGGACTGCGGTACAGTACAAAAGCAAATCCCTCGTCAGTATGGCCAGGAAATGCACAAACTGCTCATAAAGAGTGAAGCTGCAACAACAGCAGTTGGGAAACTTCTCTTTTATACAGGATGATGTAGCAAAAATTTACCTGTATCAGGGGAAGGAAAAGAACCAAACCACCAAAGATCCAATTGCACTGAGGGGATTGCTTGTAATAATAGCTTGTTCTTGAAGCACTTTTGTTCTCTGCTGACTGCACAGACATTGTTCTCAGATTTTCAGTCTTAGCGTTGTTTCTTGTTTCACAGGAGTGTAGCATCTGACTCAAGATCACTTTTGTAGTTGGGTCTAACTTCATAAAAATCTCTATCCATCAATGTGCTGAGCATCCTTTTTGATAGGAAGGGAGATTTTTAAGTACTTTGACCAACCATTGTGAATAAAAATTATAAAAGTGTTAAGTATTAGCTTTTTCTTTCTTAAAGCATTACATTACAAGCATTTAAGAGCCAGCTCTTGACACTCTCTACCACAAAAAGATCACTACCAAAAGAAGTTAAAACAATCAGATTTTAGTTTAAGAATGTTTTTCAGCAGCAAGTGGCCACAGGTCAGGTTTTAATAATAGCTTTCATCTGCTTCAAACCATAATTTTAAAAGGCATGCTAGAGAGTAGTTTAAAAGCTTTTTAAACCTGCTTTGACCTGAGGTCAAAATTTCATTTTTCTTTTGGCCAGTTTTCTTTCAACCTGAAAATCTGCTATGGCAAACAGTCTTCCCTGTTTATGATTCTTGTAATTGGAGCTATTAAAGAAAAGCCAAAACCCTTAAAGCATAAAACACATGGATCATATTTCATCAGTATTTTCCCATAAAATGGTAAATGTGGACTTGGAACACATTAGGTATCAATTTTTCACCTTGATTAATAGAATAATATATAAACTAAGAAATGCATAGGTCTGGGTAGTTGCCAAGAATTGTTTTGCAAATCTTACTGCCTGAGTGGTCATTCTTGGAGTCCGTGCTCAAACACATCCAGTGGGATACAGTCTCAGCAGCAAATCTCAGGGACAAATACCTGTTAAATTACCCTCCTAACTCTTGGTGCAAAATGTGCACTTGAAATGGAATTGTAAAGGTCTTCTACATCTTGCTGATCCTGCAAAGATGATATTTCTGTGCAGCTTCTGCCACCTCCCCTGCAGTGCTGGCAGATGTGAGCTGTACCCTGGGCACCCCAGGGCCCTGCACGAGTTCAGAGATTTTATGGCAGCAAACAGAATGTCAGGGGCTTGGAAATTGATATCAGAGTTTTGACTGTGCTGGAGGAAGCTCAGAAACAGAGCACTAACTGAAGTCTGGTAAATTCACTGCTACTGAGCAGAGCAGTTTAGGATTTGATCTAAAAAGGTGAAACACAAGAACAAACCCTTAACACGATGTGTGTGCTCAGTTACCTTTATCATAGTGAATTTCCCTTAGCCTACCTTAGAAGTCTTAAGAATTTTTTATTCTCTTCTTGTAATGATCTCAACCTGGAGAGATACAAAATATAAAGAAGTCAATGCAGAAAGGGAATATTTTCGTGACACTAGTAGAAAACAAATATTCTGACCCCCACAAGATTAAAGACTTCACTGGGGAGAGCATTATGAGCATTCAGTTTATCCACCAGAGTAAAACTGGCCACAGATCCAAACAGAAAGATGAACTGGAATGGACAGCAGTACCCTGGCATGGAGGAGTGGCAGCACTTACTGCAGCATGGCAGGGGTGAAGCTCTGGTAACATACACATGGACAGTTTTTCCTCTTTAATTTAAAGCATCTCTAGGCAGCAGTGCCTTTTGGGGATGACAGGTTAGACCGTTTTGGCTAGACTGTGAACTTCAACTAAAATTGAAGAAAATCAGTAGCTAAGTACTAGTCCAGTGGAATAAACACCGTTGATTTGGGACAATTACATCTTTTAACCCAAGCCAATCAGTGGTTTCACCGTGCTCAGAAATAACTTGGAAGATCACAGCTTTTCAGTAAGTTACCCAGTTGAGCAACATAGTAAAAGCATTGTTTTACAGGACATTTCTTTTACAGAATTGTCCTCATGGATTCTGTTTTCTGTGGAATTGCAGTTTTCCATATAATGGGTTACTTTTTACAATTAATTTGTTTCTAAGAAGCCCTTAGATCCCTGTTTGCAAGTAAATGGATGTAGGGCTCTGATTTGCCTTGCTCTTTAGGGGTGTAAGCTAAAGAGTTACGCTGCCTGTGTGTCTTCAAATACAGAAATATTAATTAGTGAAGTTGTCATTTGAATGGTGTTTATTTTCTAGCTACTCTCAACCATTGGTTAAAGACAGAAAAGTTAAAGAGAAGTTTTCAAGTCCCATTTTTTACTACAAGTTGGTAGGCAATGCCAGTTGTTTTAATAAGCAGTCTTTAGGTAGGTATTTTGACTGAACATAAAATTCCACCCCCTTACACATTTCTCAGTCTTTCTAGTTCACTCAATAAGAACAAAATCAGTTTAGTAAAACACAACAACTTACCCAAAAATAGCTGTTATTCTTTGAAATATCTTGTCTCCGTGAGTGTCATAGTTCACCTGCCTTCAGAACCATCCTACTCTAAATTCTTTGTCAGAAAACAAACAAATAAAGGCCATTCTCAGGAGAGAAATTTGAAATGTGCTTCCTCTTCCTGCCCATCCTCACATATGCCGTGGGCTGTCTGGTCAGGAGGCTCCCCCAGGCCACAGCTGCATCTCCAAATCAGCTGCTGATCTCACTCACCTGAAGAGAATGTGTGCCCTGAGCGGTGTTGGGCAGTCAGTGCAGCCTAGAGAGCCACAGTTCTTACAGCTGTTCTTTTTTAAATGATAAAAATTTCACATTTTCAATAGCACCTTTATGGGTTTCTTAAAGCCTGAAAGGTGCTTGGAAGGATGCTCTTGAATTCCATTCATATTGGTCCTTTTTGCACAAAAATAAGCTCCCTCTTGTTTTTTTGTTTGCTAATGCAGCTGTTGCTGACATGCCTTCAACATTCTGTGATACCAGGAATGTTTTCTGGGAATTGGCATTTCCTTGTTAGCCTTTTACATGTGATTCATTCAGTGATGGTTTTTATCTTCAGTGATGTATTTCCCAGGATACAGCATAAAGTCTATACTAAGGTCATACAGATTGTCACAGTTAAATCTGCCCAGGCCTCAGTACCTGTCAATATTTACAAACACTTGGTTCCCACAAGGATACGCTCCTCTGCTCTCTCCTCCTGAGTTATTTCATTATTAGTTTATATGATGTGTTTAAATTAGCTTTAGGCACTTAGCACCACTGAGTCATCTCCTGTACTCCCCCAGGAGTCAGATTTTGCACAGAGGTGTGAAAGCCTTGGCCAGCAGTAGCACCAGAGCAGACTGTTCCAGGTTCCCATGAAGGAGCCCAAGTCAGCCAAGACTGGCAGGTCTCACTAAGCCGCCAGTTTCAGGTCTATTCCTTCAAAGCTTGGGCTACTTCTGAAGTGATTCACTGTCCCTTGTATCTTCAGGCAACTGTAGATACATCTCTGGATGGGTCACACCTCAGGAATTTTTATTAGAAGTATCTGTTACAAAAACTGTGCCTTCTCCAGAGCACACGGATTTGTCTCCCCTATGTAGTCACTGCAGTGATCTGTCTCGATGCAATCCTAAGTTATTTTAATTAGAGGAAGTTTACACGTAACTTTGGTGTTTCTCTGTTCCACCTGACAGTGCTGATTGACAAAGACCAGTCCCCCAAATGGAAGCCAGCTGCTCTAGAAGAAGTCAGTGATGAATTTGTGGACAACTGTTTTAAACCACTGGGAAACGACGATCTCAAGCTGTAAAGATCAAACCTACTGACATCTTATCTATCTGCTTAGTTCTGTGATACAAAAATTAATAGTAGTGTGATCAATTTTGACAAGACTTTTTTAGCTAGCCTGACATTCACAAGGCTATTTGTTTTTTTTTTTTTTTTGCATTCAGGAACATTCTCTATAATGAGAAAATAATTGTATCTCTGGTTAATAATGGGAAATCACTTCAAGGCAAATTTTTATTTTAACTGCTTTACACAGTGATTAAAATTTAATTTTTTTTGCATCAGCTCTTAGTTTAGGAGGAGCCCTTGGGGAAAAGAGCACAGTTAAGGGGTAACCTAATAAGCTAAAAGTCAAGAGACCTTTCGTGTTCTTGGCTCTGTCACGGATCTAGTAAAGTGGAATTGTGCCTCAGATTCTTCTGTATACACTGAAAATAGAATATGGTTCAACCTTTAGTGCAGTCAGAGCTACAAAGGAAAATGCAAGACAGAATTCATGATGTTAAATACCCTTTTAATTAAAAGTCAGACTGACTTTATTAGTCTGAGAACAAGAAATTGTTCTATTGATTTAACGTTTTGTCGTTTTTCAGCCTTGCTGTGTGATGTAAACATTGTTTCAAATGTGATAATGTTGCCAGAGCCCAGAGCACATTTCTCTTTGCTTGTATAGCCCATTTTTTAAAATGTCATTAGGTCTGATTCAACTGCATAATCAGTTTTTCACGACTTCAGAAAATTGCTGTTTTTTCTTGGTCTTACAGTGGTGAAGAAACCAGTGCCTCAAAGCCTGCTGTGAACACCAAGCAGCACATTTCCTGTGCATTCGAGGTGGCTGGGTTCTGGTAATACACGAGGTTACACCACCAGAACCCCTTGGTACAAGTATTTGTGGGAGGGAAATTATTTTTTCTATTGTGTATGCAACACACAGCTGCTAATCTTTCCTCAACATTACACCTTCTTTTTTATGCTTCATCAGTTCATGTATCAGTGGTTCTTCCTACTTATTTCTACACTTACAGGCAGGTCGCAAGTACAAATTCTGGCTTCTCTGAAGACTAAAGGAAGAAAACCTCTGTTCAAATGCCATTGTCAGTAACCAGAACTGGGGAATCAAAAAGTCAGAGCTGCAGCAGAACCATTATGGAGTTTGCAACACTGGGCAGTTTTTATCAACATCAGTGGTCCAGAATGGCAAAAGGCTCCTTCCTTTCTCGGAGCTGTTGCCTGGAAACAAAGTCCAGGAAATTCAGGCATCAAGGTGAACTACCAGAGTGACTTTCAAAAAATCAGAGGTGAGCAATTGGAGAGCTGAATCAAGAAAAAATGGCAATTTGTCACTTGAGTCTTGCAAGATAAAATTGGTAAAATTTCAGCTGCGAGTTTATGTTACCATGGACATATACTTGTTATGGGACTGTCCTTGAGTTTAGTTCCAAAAGTAATTGAGATTTCATTAATACCTTTAGGGTAATTCTGAAAATATCACTTGACTTTCTACCTCAAGCTGGTTCTGTAAGAAGTGCAAATCTTCCCCCTGTATTTTAAAAAATTTTTGTATGTTTTACATTCATAAACAACTGCTATTTTTAATTTAATTTTTAAAGATTGCTTAATTCCATTGTTTTTGTATAAACGGAGCAGTCTTCAGCCAACTGTAATGAAAAACACAGTAATTCCCAGGGAGTAGGGATCACGCCTCCTCTGATTGTAAGTGACTTAAAAGATTTTAGGAAGAACGTACTTCTGAATTAATGAACTTTGACTTGCATGTTCAGTTGCTTCCAAAATTTATGTGAAAAGGAATTATCCCGAGATCAAGGTAATGAGATCCTGTCCAATCTGTGCAATCCTGTGTTTTTTTCAAATAAAAGGCATACAAGCAGATGGTAAGTTGAATTTTATTTGGTCCACAAGAAAATATTTTCCACAAAAAATATTGTAAAAATATATTGTAGTGTGTTTTATTTGGGAATACTGATGTGCCTTACTCCAGAAACGTCACCTTTACAAAGTTGTGCTGCAGTTAATGTATTTTGAACCATTATTAGAATATCAAGTCAGTCACATCATATCCACTCAGATTAATCTTGTTTCCTGGAGAAAATATAAAGCAAATGTATTTTTAACTCCTAAATAGAAGTAAAGAGTTTTGCAGAGTATGCCAGTCCCAAACTGGAGTGCCTTTATTACACAAAAATCAAGTCAAAGAATCAATGGTAACTTAGCTGGAAACCCACTGTCAGTGGCTCTATGAAACTGTAGCACAGCTTAGCATAATCTGAATTTATTTAGGTAAAGAAGTCTTTATTTTTACCATGTATTAGTACTGTGCCTATTAAATGTACAGCAGAGCTCTGGAAAGAGATCTCCGTCAGTCTCTCACCAGACTGTAGTACTGAACAGATTTATTTTCTGTTAAGGGTAAGTGCATTATTTATAAGGACAGCATCCTGTAAAAGAGATGATTTTCCTGGTGAGAAGCCCTCTCCCTGTTGTTTGCAAGTTTGTTTGCTTTCCATTTGCTGTGTGCCTTCCCTGATGTGCCAGTGTCACGGAAAGCATCGTAAAGCAGCTGGAATTGCACTTGGGGCCATTCTGCAGCTGCTGTAAACTTCAGGCACCGGCGAGGGCCGAGGTTGGTGGCTGCAGGTGAGGGACTGGTTGGGCCACCAAGCCGCAGGTGCTGAGTCACCCTCCGGGCAGCTCTCGGGGCAGGCA